>JABEVN020000584.1:0-29782 GCA_013146195.2 Codonopsis lanceolata | reverse complement strand
TAGCCCCACATTTTTTTAGCCCAGACGGCATGACATGATAGAAAGAGGCTCCCAAGGGGTGGTGAATGGGGTCTTTTCTGGTCTCGCTGCCTTTGATTTGACTATACAAGATGCCGTTGATGAAAAACACCGTTGGGCTTGGGATTGATCACTATATTGATAGCCGATCAGTTTTTTTTCTTTCTTTTTTTTCTTTTTACCCGAATGAAGTTGACGCGGCGGCCGCTTTCATGTTTTTTTTTTTTTTCAACTCAGAGTGACCATTCCTCGCTTCTTGACGCAGTGGATCTTTTGTCCGATTACCGAGCATCCGACATATGAGGGTCCTGTTTGGCTATGGTCGGGTCTCCCCGACACATCTTCATAGAACCAGTAAACATGTCCACGAACTTTTGAAGGGATCCATGGGTGGTGTTCTTTTTGGAGCCTTGCATGTAGTTGTCGATTCTCGACTTCTTTTTGATTTCCTTGTCCAACCCGCATTGATAGTGGATTAGCTCCGCTGTTTGGTGAATGATGTTTGTGCTCACGACTTTACAAGCTCAAGCAAACATTTTTTTTAATCTTTTGGGTCCTATTAAATGACTCCATCATTATAATTATTTAATGTGTCTTTTAATGCAAAAGTAACTAAGAAATAAGCAAAGACGCTTAGATTATTATTAAAAGCACACCGTACAGGGTTAATTACATTATTGAAGACCTGGGGTTTGAGATCCTTAATTTTAGGGAGCGGATCGGTAGATGACCAAATCCGTAAGGCTAGGGAAAGGAATAGGGGTAATATATCCGAAGTAGTCCACCAGATCCGCAAGGCCAAAAGTGGGCCGGCCGCGGTATACTAGTTCTCAGCAGAGGTTTATTAGAAGTAGACCCAAACTCACAGGAGCTTCATAATCGCACTCTACCTATCATGCCTGTGAAGTTGCCATCAACCTCAATCATGTTGATTTGAGGTAGAGGGTTATTGATTATATTTGGTCTGGGAGTGGGCTTTTCAATAACCTTATCATCTATAAGATCCTGAATAGCATTTTTGAGCTGATAACATTTATCGGTGAGGTGACCACTGCAGCGATGATATTCACAGTACTGGGCATGATTCCAGGTCCTGGGCAGGGGGTCTGGTGGCTTATAATTTTCCATAGGCTTTAACACTCCTTGTGCCATTACCGCAGATCACGGATCGGGAGGCTTGCGAGCTCATCATAATGGCGTTCTCGATCAAATTTCGCCGGGCCATTATTTCCTCCGATCGTGTTGACAGACTGTCTCCGCCCATAAGACCATGGAACAAGTTATAATTTTGGTAGGAAAAGGGGGCGATGCATTTCCTACCGATTGACAAGTTGGGCGTGTGTGGTCGCTGCGGCCTTCCCTTTAGAATAACGGAAAGAGGCGTGAGGCGTATTGACTTGTAATTGTCCCGTGCTCAGATATCATCATCAATACGGGCTCCTATCTCTACTATTTCTTTGAAATTGGTGTAGTGGGAAGGTACCGCATGTGTTCCGTAAATGGGGTCGGAGGTTTTTGATAAACATTTGGCATGACTCTGGATCGTCTGCAAAAGTCTGGGCCAACTTTCTTTTTCCACCGATCGCGAACTCAAGAGACAGTTTCTTTTTTCTCGTGGTGCACGACTCAAGGTCCCTTCTATTTTCTCGACGGATCGGTGTTGTCTTTGTATCTTTCCGTGAATGCTTCAGCCTATCCGTCCCACGTATTCATGGTGCCGCTATCGACAACATTAGCCATTGTTTGGCGGCCCCTATTAGGGTGAGGTGAAAATTGGAAGCCATAGCCTCAAAGCTAGCTCCCTTGACCGCATGCCTGGAATAAGATTTTAAATGGGATATGGCATCCAAATTCCCATCAAATTTTTCTATGTCGGGCATTTTGAATTTGAAAGGCAATACGCCGCAGTTGTAATGTCGGTGCCCGCGTAGAAAATTCCCTTTGTTGAAGCTGAGTATCATAGTCTTTATATTTTCCACCTCGGCCTCTATCTTGGTGGCTGGGGGAGTTGGATTTTGGTATATACTGGCTGGATTAGGGAAGGCTGGGTTATTTTCTGGCTGCGGTGTCTGGTAAGGGTTTTGGGCTAGATGTGGATATTGGGCTGGTGGATTGGGTTGGATACGTATTTTTGGGCCTGATAAGGATTCCGTGGGGCTTGGGTAGGATAAGGGTTTTGGGTTGGTAGATTTTGGGTAGGTGGATTTTGGATGGTTTCGCTTGGGCCGTGATCATTATAAGGTAAATAAGTGGTAACTTGGCTCGGCGGGTTATAATTTTGTGGGTCCATATTTGGGCCGTTCTCGGGAGCGGGTTGGTTATGGGAACAGGGAGGTCATTTGGGCTTTGGGAAATTTTGGTGTTTGGAGCGGGATATGAAGGATATGACGGGTAGGGCGATGTTTGGGTAGTAGGGACTTTGGAGGATTGGGATGTGGGGTAGTGGCCATATTTGGTGGGTTAGTGTTTGGCTGAGGAGTTGGGTTTGGAGGCACGTGGGATGTGGATGTTTCTTGGGGGATTGTAGGGGAAGAGTTCACCTCACCACTAGGTTTTTGACCTTGTATAAGACTTGCTATTTGGCTTAGCAAGCGCTCATCTCGCGTACCAAATTCGGTCTAGCCACCGCTGCATTACCGAGTCGGAGCATATCCCGAGCCCCGACTGTACTCCATATCGGATTTCGCCATCTCTGCCATACTGATTTGTTTTTGATTCTCGCCTTTGTCCGATCTCGACATCGATACCTTCTCGTTCGATTGCTACTTTCTCGTATCAACCGGCCAAGATTATCTCTGCTTTCCAATTTGGGCTGTTTCGAGGAAAATGGGTTATGGGACGTATCGGGAGTGTCAAGGCTTTTAGGTTTGGAGTACAGCGTGCCTTTATTAGTATATTTTATTATTGTTTATTTGTTCCCTACAGTTGATCGGATAAGCACCTGCTTTATTTTGACAGTCTCAGGACTTTCCTGAAGCGATGGATTCTTTCTCCGCAGTATAGGACCAACGTATTCCATCTCGCTTCGACTCCCGGATCGGTCCAAAGCGAAGGGCCTATACTCTTTCCAGATCCACCATTCGAAATGGTCTAGGTCGAGCATCAAAGAATAATAATCGGCCCTTGTATATATATATATATATATATATATATATATATATATATATATATATATATATATATATATATATATATATATTTGTCATTTTTTTTGTATATATATATTTTTTTGACGGTGACCCACATTCAGAGATGCAAAAACCGGTCGGTCAATGAAGTGTCTCGAGAATCTATATGCATTCTAACGTTGGCTCATGCAGGTAGGCCGCCATGGTGTAGGGTAACTCGAATATAGCTATATGCATGTGCGTGCGTGTGTGGTATCTAGAAAGCAAGTAAAATCTTTATTTATTTACGTATATATAAACAGAGTAAAAATAAAAGCATTATGGCTGTCTTCTTTGTCGCTTGTGTGGATTTTCTCGGCTTTTTAGTTTGAGCGCAAGCAAACAAGCACACCATTTTAAGAAATAGAAAGAAAAGTGGGAAAACTATCTATCCCTATTAATTACAAATTTTGGTCCTATACCCCCAAAGTAAAATGACAGAATGAATACAGATATGTACAAATGTACGTAATAAAATGAAAAAGAATGAACTGAAATAAATAATAATATAGAGCCGGAAGTAAGTAAAGCCTCTTTTGTTGTGCTCGAATTTATTTGTAATATATATAATATATATATATATATATATTTTTTTTTTTTTGATTTTGATATATTTTTTTTGATTTTTTTTAATACTCTTAAACACGCCCGTAACAGGTGTCGGAACGAAACTGCTTCCAGATGGAGGATCATATCCACAAATATGGCCACGGCCGTATGGGAACACTTTATTCAAATGCGTAAATTAATATGACAAGCATATCGGCAGAGTTTAAACAAATAAAAACAAAAAGTTTTATTTTACGAGTCTATCCCTCCATTTTATTTAAAATAAACAACTCCCAGCCAGAGCCGCCGTGAGGTTCCTGGTGTGCCCCGCGCCCTGGATAGGGTGCGTGCGTGTGCGTCGGATGCGTGACACCACCGCTCGCTCCACCCTCCCTTGTTTAGGGGAAGGCGAAATCAAAAGTGCGAGAGGAGTCTTTGTCTATATTAGCACGTTGGAATGTGCCTCGGTTGCCTTGAGTGGATTTTGTATCCAATATGAGAACTGATGGTTTCCCGCATCAAGTTATCCCTTGTTTAGGGGATACCAGGATATGGGAATGCATTACCCTTTCATTCTCATTTTCCCTTTTTTAGGGGAAAACGGAAAAGTGCAAAAAGGATATTGCGGCCCCACTATGGATTTATTGAAAATAGCCTTATGGCTCATTCAGATTACTATGGGAGCTTTGGGTTTCCCGCATCAAGTTATCCCTTGTTTAGGGGATACCAGATATGAGAATGCATCACCCTCCATTCCCATATCTCCCTTTTTTAGGGAGAACAGGAAAGTGTAAAAGAGGAATGTTGCGAGGCCCCACCCCACTGAATCCGAAAGTTTTAGAGTCGCCATCTTTATTTTATGGCAAATAAAGCAAAACCAAAGAAAAGAAAAATAAACCAGAGAAAAATAAAACGGGTTCGGAGGCTAAGTTACGAGTTGGGAAGGTGCTAGGCACCCAACTCGCCCTTTCGGTTTCGAAAATGGTTTTTGGCTTAAGTATGCTTATTGTCATATTTATTTAGCAAATAAATAAGGTATTAAAATGACAGGGAAATTTAAACAAATACATTCGTGGCCACATTATTTACGGACTCACAGCCGTCTCCTTCCAATAATTACAGACATATTTAAGAATATTTTGCCATTATAACGGCTTTTTTACATAGTATTTCCTATTCTAATCCGGGCAGCACAACGACTTATATGGGCTACATTGCGCCGTATTTAAATAACAACTTTTTAAAAAAATAAATAAATAAAAGACAGAAAATATAAATAAATAAAAATAAACGACACTCTTAAAGGTTTTACCTTTTAGAGCGGCGGTGTGCTCGCTCTGTCCTTCAGGGAGAGGGAGTCTTTTGTTGTTGTTTGTTGTGTGTTTGTTGTTTTGATTTTGGCAGAGTGACGGCTTATATATGGTAGTTTTGGTTTGTTTGGTTGGGCAAAGTGACGGCTTAGTTTTTGTGGTTTTGGCCTTTTTGGTTGGGCGGAATAACGGCTTATAGAGGGTGTTTTTCAGCTCGTTATTCGAGCAGAGTAACGGCTTACTTTGGGATTTTTGGGCCGGGGAAATGAGGTGGATACCTAACAGCTAGGCTAGGGATCACTTATAACCTATGTGTTTTTATTTTGGCAGAGTTTGGACGGGGTTTGGAGACTTTAGGGGGTTCCACTCACCTATCTCGCACCTCTCGTAACTATTCGCTTCGAAGGAACGCGGAGAGAATTTCTCAGCGCTTCGTTGCGATGAAATTGAGCGCTCAAACTGGGAGGCCGAGACCTCTATTTATACTTGAAGGCAGGGACCCCGTGGGAATTTCCTGATTTCTTCATCCTGCATTGGTGAGTTGTACCATGGGCATCAGAGCTTGTACATTTCAGCAACTGAGAGAGAGAACAATAAACTCCATGGTGCGGCCAAGGGACTCCTTGGTGCGGCACCAAGAGCCTTTGGTGCGGCACCATGGGCACTATTCCACTTTGTTTTTTCGCACTTTCACCCCCTGCAGTTCACTGTTCATTCATCCTACTTTTTCCTTTTGCATTTTCAACCCTGTAACTTGACATTTGTTAATGTTTCAACAGTTCTTGATATTTTATGCCATGTCACATATCAGGGGTACGAAATTGGGGTGTCTACACACGCCGCTACCTTATGATTCCTCATTTGGACCCCTTGGGGTGCCCTTGGTGGCAAGTCCCCAGGTGGTGGTTGTTGTTTCCTGCCAGCTGGTTGCCAGCCTGGTGGTTGCTAACGGTGGCATGATGCTTACTTCCCTTACCAGCCATTGCAATAAGACAGATTTTTGAGAATCTTACCGGAAAGCCTTGAAGAAAGTTTTGAAACTTCGTTTCCCGGAACGGAACCAAACTGATGTGACAAAAATGCATCTTGGGCCGTCCGTGTGATGGGTAGGATATATGGGTTTGATTTGCTTCCTTGAACCTGATTAAGAACACGAAAGAACCTTAGTGGAAGTGTAAGGCTTGGCCTCGCGAAACCACTCCGGTGTAAGAGTAAGTATCGTGTGTATAAGTCAAAAGAGAATTTGACAGAGGTCCTAGGCTCAAGAAAGTATGCGTACCTTGTTTGTGGTTTATGGAGGGGTATTTATAGGCTCCTAATGACTTAGAATCCTGGTAGGATTCAATTTCCATAGATACCCAATCAATTAAGGAGATAATCCCTAAATTGTAGGCATGATAGGCGGCTGGCCGTGTAAATGTAGGAACAGATAAGGCAATTGTCTTGCTCGGATATGGAAACCTTTGACTTGTCTTAGTGAGCAAGTTTCTAGAGCTTCCTGCTTGATGTGTGCTCGGGCGAGCAAGGCTCTGCCCAGCTATATGGTGTAGGTTGATTATAGACAAGTGTAGATCCTGGGCGTGGCCCATGGTCGAGCAGGCAAAGCCAGTGCTCAACCAGGTTTGGACGGGATGAATCTGATTCTTTGCCCTGTGTGAACGTGGTCCCCGAGCATGGCCCCTAGTCAGACAGGCAAGGCCTATGCCTGGCTAGGCTTAGGTTGGAGTTGCTTTATCTGTTGTTTGATGTCTTGTTAGCTCTGCCCGCTAAGCTGATAGGTCCCACACTAATTATGCCCGTGACTGGCACGTGATGCTAGCTCGTGCCTTGCTTGTGGCCCGGTTTGGGCCGGGCATATCACTAGATATTAAAACGGGTCATATAGTAATCCCTGCGTCTCTAAACGAGTTGACTTTAAAAAAATAAAGAAATTGACTTTAAGTTGATTTTAATAACACATATACAATAATGCCCTTAATATTAGTTTTCATATTCCCTTCTAGCTTGCATGAGATCTTCCATGCGAGTTGGCAAGCCAATGGATGCTGTGAGTAGGTGTGGCAAAATGGGTGTTATGGATAATCATGTATTAGTTTTAGGGGTGACAATTGAATGTTAATGGATAGCTTTGGGTAAGGCTATTATCCATTAGGCCAATGGATAATAGCCTAACCCAAAGTTATCCATTAACACCCAATTGCCACCCCTAACTAGTTTATTATCCATGATTTTATGGATAATAAATTAATACATGATTTTCCATAATACTCATTTTGCCACACCTAGCTGTGAGTGGTGATTCTATATTGAGTCTCCAATTAAAGTTGGCAGCGGCCCATTGAACCTAACCAGTATATTATATAGAACAAATTACAAACCGGTACATCTTTTAAAACATATTTTCAAATCAATCAAGCCATTTTTTAGACATATCTTTTAGGTACATTTTTGGGGTGAAAGTACATCAATGCCCCATTTGTGTCGTACAAAGTCGTCCTCTCTCCTTCTATGTAACTACATATATTTTCATTTCTTCTTTTTCTAGATCTACCAAAGTGCGATGCTGGGAGACGAAAGCAACATGCACGAGGGGGGTCGAAGATTGGCTGGACTGGCCGGAGAAGATGAGGGGGGGAAAGATGGATGGCGGCCATGGGGGCTTTGATGGTTGAAGATCGTGGTTGGTCAAAGGCAGCGGGGGATGGAGATTGAGGGAACAGACCCGACAAGAATGGTGGGTGATAGAGAGAGCGGAGATGGCGGGGTTGGTGACAGGGAAGAGAGGTCGCTGGACTGAGGATTTGGAGAAGAAAAGACGGTGGCTTTGCTGGCAGTGCCGTAGAAGAGGACAACAATTGCTTGGCTGGGTCTATTCCCTGTCACGAACATGATGGCCGGCGATTTGAACGGGGAAGACGAAGATGGCTGGGCTCAGATGAAGACAAATTAATCGATGGGATTTAGCGGGAGCACGAAGATGGAGATATTTCTTGCCTTGGCGGCTTTGCTGGAGCTTTTGGCTGGAGGTGGAGTGACAGGATCGAGGATGAAGACCGGATCTATGGGCTGTTCTAAAGCCGGCAAGAGGGAAAAAAGATGAAGATGAAGCTAGCGTAGGGGCGGCCTGGGAGACAGAAGCAACAGGCACGAGGGGGGTCGGAGACTGGCTGGACTAGCTGTCATTAATGAAGATCGTGGTTGGTCAAAGGCAGCGGGGGATGAAGATTGAGGGAACAGACCCGGCAAGAATGGTGGGCGACATAGAGAGTGGAGGTGGCGGGGTTGGTGACGAGGAAGGGAGGTCCTGATGCCAAGCCTTGGTATTAACATGATGCCTGGTTTGTCAACCTGATGGCTGGATTCAACATTTTTGAATTTTTTTGGTCTTCCTGATGCCAAGTCTTGGCATCAGCATTTTTGATTTTTTTTTTGGTTGAATAAATTGTGAAAGCAGTGCTGATGCCAAGCCTTGGCATTAGCATTTTTGAATTTTTTTTTTTTTTTTTGGTTGAATAAATTGTGAAAACAGTGTTGATGTCAAGCCTTGACATTAACATTTTTTGAAACATTTTTGAATAAATAGTCCTGATGTCTAGTTTGTCAACCTGATGCCTAGATTGTCAACCTGATGTCAAGCCTTGGCATCAGTATTTAAAAAAAAAAAAAATTGGTTAAATAAACTGTGAAAACATATTGTATAAATCTATTAATGATTTTTTTAATGTTTGAGGTTAATTAGCAATTAAACATCTCATTGTAATGAAAATACTTTCCAACAAATATAAGAATGACTGATTTTATTTTGTATCATTGGCCTCATATTTATTTGAATGTATAAATATTGTTTTATACTATTTGTTATGAAAATACTTTCAATGTAACACATTGTATGGTGGAAACTGTGGAGCTGAATCGAACTTGACCGTTTGGTTCCAAAAATATAAAAGCCATTATGTCGGTTTGCGGTTTTTGCGATGGAACCTAACCGGTATATAATATATATTTGTTATATTTATATACTGTATAAATTTTTATTAATGCCTTTTTTAATGTTCTTTTGTTTTTAAACCTTTTTTTTTAATGTTCTTTTGTTTTTAAACCTTTTTTTAATGTTTGAGGTTAATTAGCAATTAATCATCTCATTTACCTCAATTTTAATGTTTTTTTTTCAATGTTAGATTCATCAATATTACAAACATTTATTTAATAGAGTTAATCCGATTAATAAATATGTTATTTGAACTCTAAAGCCGAACTAAATTGACAGGTTCGGTTTGGTTTTGGGTCTCATGTGATTTGGTTTGATTTAGGAAAAAAATGGAACCAAATGTAGGCGATTTGGTTCACGTTTTGACATCAAATGAACAAAGTTGAACCATTTATACTCGAGACTACATATACAAGAACTTAGAAATTGTTTGAACATCTTTATGCTTTTGTTTCTAATTCTAGTGCTCACTTGTAGCTACATACAAAAAATTTATATTTTCTATTTTTTTTCAAAATAAAAATACTTTCTTAATGTTTTAATTATGTTTGACAATTATAACTCGAAACCCGTTAACTCACCATACACGACCTTAAAATTATCCAAACCCAAACCGACTTGTTCCCACCCGAAAATATTAACATGATGAATTCGGGTATGACGGGTTGACCAACTACCCATTTTGACATGGTAGCTTTTATTATTCAATAAATGTATAGATTTTTTGGGGGGAATTTAGGTAAGACGGGTCAATTAATTACCCGTTCTAAAATGACTCATCTTAACCTGTTGATATCTGAGTTCTAACGGATTTCAACCTGCTTTAGCCCGTTACACGTCCAAACACATCAAATTGTCAGAGCTAGTTTCGATGAAAAAAACAGTGTTCTAAAACTCTCTGCTTAGATCCGTTTAGGCGCTAGGCGCCTCTTCACTGCCACGAGTTTCTTAGTCGCCGCCTACGTCAAACCTCGTCGACCTTAATTTATTTTTGTAACTTCCATTTTGTGGTATGCGGTGACCAGAGAAGGAAGTGGGCGAACCGGAGAAGGAAGGGGGAGTGGTAATGGTGAGGAAGAGAGAGAGGTAGAAAGAATAGGAGTTTGATTTTGTGCATATTTGGTGGGCTGAGAGAGATGATAGATTAAATAGTTAGATCTAGGAGGAAAAAGATTGGAGGATGAAAAAATGAGGAGAGTCGATCTGTCGGAGAGAGAGAAGAAAAAAAAAAGGAAGAAAAAGGAACTGTCGGTCTGCTAGATAGAGAGAAGAAAGATGAAGAAAAAAAAAGATGAAGAATATGAGGGCTGTCTCGGGACTCAAAATTTAGAATGAATAAGGATTATGGAGGATATGTTAGACTGTAGGTTGTAAGGACAGTAGGTAGGTGGAGTAATATTTTTTTTTGTTTTTAGTTCTAAACTTGGTTGGTTTATTGCAACAAGATTGTTGAGAATTGAGATTAGTGATATGTTTGTATATTTTTGTTCATTTTACAAATATAAAAAAGTGTTTGATAAAACAATAAATAAAAAAAATTTGTAGTCAATGTGTTTAATCTTTTATGTAAATTATTAAAAAAAAAGTTATAATTATGTCTTAATTTGAGGCCTCGATTACGCCTAGACTAATATCCTAAATGCTATGTACTAATGTGCCGCCTAGCGACCGTCTAATTATGTTTAAAACATGGGAAAAAAGTCAATCATACTCTGTTTGTACACGGAAAACGAAAAATAAAAATAAAAAAGACAAATAGCAATGGTTTGGTAGTTGGCTTGTTGATTATGGCCACATGATCTCGTAAGCTCATCTCATATTCAACGAGTTGACCTTGACTTCCATTTTCTTTATAAAAATATTGGTTAATTGCACCATTGGTCCCTTGACTTTGAGTCATTTTTAGTATTAGTCTTTTAACAATTTTTGTCAAAATTGAGTCCTAAGAGTATGAAATTTTAATTGCCGCAATTCTTTTGATGAATATCGTTAAAAAAATACTGTTAAGTTACACATCTGCGTTGCAAAGGCTAAAATGAATATTTCTAAAACATAACTTATATTTCAATTTTCAACCGTGACCCTTAAAGTTTGGAAAATGACGTAGAGGTCTTCTTCCCCAAAAACCTTTCAACTATTTTTTTCCCAAAAGACTCTTTCAACGAAATTACCTTACATAGTAATCCTTCTAGACACGGTGAGCAATCTGATGCCCTCCCAAATCAAACGCCTTAAACTTGATTTTGCCGGTACTAAGCTCCTCCGATGTCAGATGTTGAGTGGGTTGATGTTGAACTAATCTCTGAAAATCTAATCAAAATCAATCAACTGATCATCCAAATATCTAAAGAGATTTAAGTCAATCAACCGATCCAAATAATCGTTATAGTTGTTAATCCAATCGTGATTGATTTAAACTCGATTGGCAAAATCGTGTAGAGATTTGATCGAGAAACAGGGCCGTTCCTAGCATTTAATTGGCCCAGGGCGAAGTTTAAGAAAGGACCCTTATTTAATAACAAAAATTAATATTTAGAAAAAATTACGGTCGCTCCACTTTTTGAAACTTTTAATCGCTAAAGTATACTTTTTTTATTTTCAACCGGAAAAAGTCATTTTTAGTGGCAAAATGACTACGATACCCTTAATGAACCGTAGGCGCGCTATGGAGGTCATTATTTTTACACCGCGATTCATCAATCTTATCGCATTATTTTTTGCACCGCGATTCAATAGTGTAACTGCTAGTCTATTTTTGAACCGTGATTCATCAATTTTTATTGAATTAATTTTGCACTGCGGTTCAATAGTGTAACTACTAGTCTATTTTTGTACCGCGATTCATTAATTTTAGTGCATTAATTTTTGCACCGCGGTTCAATAATGTAATTGTTAGTCTATTTTTGAACTGCAATTCATCAATTTTAGTACATTAAAGTTTTCCCCTAATATTTATACATAAGTGACCCAAGTCATAATATACTCAACAAATATTAAGGCTATAACTAATACTAATTGAGCTGTTTGAGACTTGCCGAATTAGAATGCATGAAATGAGTCAGGGACGTGTCTTAAGTTTGAGAATTGCTGAATTGGACTGTTTTCTTTGGATTTTGGACCTCTTTAGCTAGCTGTATAAAAAAATCATTAACTCAATATAACACTATTACTAATACCCACAAAATTTTAGGCTCCTAATTAACTTGGGCCCTAGGCTGATGCCCAGCCTGCCCTTGCCCAGGGCCGGCCCTGTCGAGAAACGGTACCTCGTCTTTGAGCATGTGAAGCAAGGTGGTTTTGCTGGCGTTATCGAGGCCAAAGAACAAGATCTTGGCCTCTTTCTGCCATAAATCGAGAGAGGCTAACACGCCATAGAACCAATCCAGGAGAAACATGTTTGCGTTGGGCTTTGTGTGGGTCCCAACGGGCACAATAATAAGCTAGAAGGGGGGGTTGAATAGCTTATTATACACTTAAAAACTTTTAAGTAAGTTCTTTGAAAGGTACTTTCAATCTATTGAAAAGATTGAAGTAGCGGAAGTCTTTCAATGAAGGTGATTCAAGTCTACCGATAAGGACTACCGGTAGACCTTAACAAGTTACTTAAGTTTGCTGTAAAGGGTAAAGATAAATAATGTAATAAGCAGTTAAATAAGAAGACAAGCATAAAAGGAATTAATACAAGTATTTTGGGATGGTTCACACTATAAAGAGTGCTACGTCCACTACCAAGGCAGTTAACCTTGGATTTAAATAGTGCATTATGTTTTCCACTAGATCTATTACAAAGAATATTCCCAATGGATCGTGTACAAAATATTGACTTGTGTTTGGGGGTTAAGGAATTAAATATCTGTGGAAACATGATATTTAATTCGTGCAGAAGAATATCTCTTGAATGAAAACAACAAGAAGTAAAACAATAAATGTTGATGCACAGCTTCTTGTTGTTGACGAGGACTTCTAGATCTGTTGAGGATCTCTTGAATGCACTGAGTAATAATACTTAGAGTTGTTGTATATTTTCAGAGCGATTCGTCAAGTGTCCAAAAAAGTTATTTCTTCAGTCTTTAATGGCAGCATTTATAGCAGATGCATTCTTGAGATCCGTTGGAGAAGACGAAGACTTAACAGCTCTATTAGGTTGAATGCATTAAATGCATGAGGCTGTCAATCAAGGAATTCGTCTTCACAAATAACGAGTAGGGAATGAGTACTGAGATCTTCTGGAAGTTGGGCAATCTGGATGTCAGATCTGAGAGAGTTGTTGCGAGCAGTGACGACCGCTTTCACCGCTTTCGGCCGTGAAAAGTCTTCCTGCTTTTCGGAAAGCTGCTTTCGGCGGGTCTGAGATGTCAGGGAATGTCTCAATTTAAATTCAAACTGTTAAGGATAAATTTAAATTGATCAATCATGAATTGCTTGACTGGACACGTCATGATCTTGACCGAGTGCAGACAAGGTCTGCCGTTTTGTATGTTGTAGCAGGTCTTCCGATGAAGCTTTGAAGAGGTCTTCCACTGAACCTGTTAAAGTCCTAAAAACGCTATACTTGGCAAAGTTCTATACACAGTTGCCACGCTAATCGATACGCAGCCCAATTAGCCACTGATGTATAAAACTTAGTGTAATGTATGAGCATATATAAATCTAAATACAATAAGTATCAACACTTTGATTTAGAGAGAGAGAGTTGAATTCAAGAATTAGGAATTGCAATTCCAAGAGATCTGGAATTAGCTACAGTTGCGATTGTTGATCTTGTTTTGTTCTACCCCCGACCCTCACCCTCAATGCTGCTAGTAAAGTTATGGGTCGTCTAATTAATGCGATGATTCATTCCTTGGTTCACGTGCTTGGCCTATTCCAAATCCAATTTTATTGGGAGTTCTAATGAAAATGACGTGTTACATACATGTAATGTAACCTTATTAAAAATGAAGGGTTTAATAATGGGGAGAAAGAAGTAGGGGTGGAATCGGGACGGGACCCGTCCCGATTAGCCTTATCCCGATCTCGTCCCAATAGAATTTGGGATTTCAATTTCTTTCCCGATTCCGTTCCCGATAAGTGTCGGGACCCGACTTGTCGGGATCCCGACATGTCGGGAGATAAAAATCCCATAATCCCGACAAAATAAAATTTGATGTTTGCTGCCCAATTCAATTGGATGTTTGCACAATTTCATACCACCTGCACCTGGAAACAAAATTTAAATTTCGGGTTCGACGTTGCCTACAATTTTGGTTTCAAATTTGGAGTCCTCAGCCCACCACACTCTATGGTCCAATTCTGAGAGACAAATGATAGATCTCATTGAAGTCCTGTTATAACCGAATTCTGTCCTGGTTTCTAAGTACAAAAAAAAAAAAAAAAAACCATCTGGTCCTAGCTAAAAGTTCACAAAAGCAATTGGAGAATAGTAAACAAAGAGGGCACAAAACAGGGCAAGTATGATGCTTGCAAGATATAAGGCAGTGGCATAAATTCAAACTGGATCAAGCATCATAGTCACTTGTCGTTTGGGGCCTACAAGGAACACTGTGCTGCCATACAAAAGATTGCAATTTAGCAGCTGAAATGCACAGGAAAACCAGAGTATGAGGATGACTATAAGTATAACTATAACTATAGCTATCGTTCAAAAGACAATAAACCATCAAAGAAAGCCAGCAGGTAGAATTATCAGGTCTGGATATGCCAAGTAAATGTTGCTATTGAAAAGCACACACATTGTAAGTAGTTCCAAATATAAACCCTTAACGATATCCTTCTAAATGCATACTGCCTTTTGTTTGTTTTTTAATCTTATAAATGTTTGATTCATATCCTTAGGAAAATAAGTCATTCACACAAAAATACCATTACCAAAAAGAAAACACATGAATTGCACTTGGGTATGAGTACTACAACCCAATATAAGAAGCTAAGAAGAGTAGCAGCCAGTCTTCTGGGCAACTGGTTGGCCCCTAATCAGCAAAACATAGCAATGTGTAACCAAATCAGCTTAACTCAATCTATAATCCCTTTCCAATCAACAAATTTCATAAACCTTGATAAAGAAACACACACACACACACACTTGATAACAAAAATCAAAACAAATGAAAACACTCAAAAACAAGAAATGGGTATTTGGAGAATGACATACCACAAGCAGAAACCTTCAAATTTGCGAGAGATAGACTGATAGACGCAAGAGCGAGAGATGGAGAGAGAGAGAGAAAGAGTGAGAGATTGAGAGAAACTTACAGTCAGAGAGAGAGAGAAACGGCAGTCGGAGGAGATGATGGGCGATTCGCGACGAGGTTGAGAGAGAAACGGCGGCTGGAGGAGACGATGGCCGATTCACGACGAAGTTGAGAGAGAAGAGGCGGGGGGAGGATTTGGGATTTCTAGGGCTTCTTGCCTTCTTTTGTGAGAGATAGAGTGATAGACGGCTTAGACGCACACACAGGCAGCATAAAACATAATCGGAAACAGTAAGCAGTACATTGTCGGGACGGGAATATCGACAGGATTGGAAATTTTCCGAACCCCGTCCCGAAATAAGTCGGGACGGGAAAAATCCCGAAAAAGTCGGGATCGGGATTTTGTCAGGTCGGGATTGGGACGGGTGTTGGGTCGGGTCGGGAAAACCGGGAAATTTGCCAGCCCTAGAAAGAAGTAAGTAAGATGTCTCTGATGCAGCATCTCATTGGTTCTACTGTACATGTGTTGTACATAATTGATTTGTCGAGTTGAAAGAGTTTTTGGGAAGAAGGCCTTAAGGTCTTTTTTCAAAATTGTAGGGTTTGATTGAAAATTGAAATATAAGTTAAAAAGTCGTGCTATTCGGACCCCCTGTTCCTATAAGTCGATCCCCAAAAAACCAAACTTCTTATTTTGCCCTTTTTCCATGGAGTAGCCCCACCCTCTCCCTTCTCCCTCCTCCCTCCTCCTTCCTCTGTTCTCCCTCTCAGTCCCACCGCTTCCATGTTTTCCCTCTCCCTCCCTCCCTCCCCATCTCTCACTATTTTTCCTCCTTCCCACCCCTTCTCCTTCTCCCTCCCTTTCTTCTTCGTGCCCACAGCCCTTCTCCATCCATCCTGTAACAAAAAAAAAAGTACTCTTACCCGTGCCAATGGTACGGCGTCAGTTTGAGAATTTATCAATAAATGAAGCAGATACTGTGGAAATGAACTACTAAAAATATTATTTTTTTTAAAAAAATTGACTTTCAATCTGGGTCTCTTTGCCTGGAACGGATGGATTAATTAATAATTTGTATATGAAATTGTAGGCCGGAAAAAACGGGCCGGATAACAGTTAAAAAGAAAAAAACCAAATATTTCAAATTACAAAACTTACGATTTTTTTAAAAAATTTTAAATTTGTATACGAAATTACGGGTCGGAAAAAAATTAAATTGATTAAGTTAATTACGATAACAATTAAAAATAAAAAATACAAATACAAATTTTCGTAACCATAAAACTATAAAACTGTAAAATCGTAAAATATTAACTATAAAACCGTAATATCTCAGTAAAAGAGTAACTAATTTTTGCAAATATAAAATAATAACTGTAATCCATCTTGTAAACCGTAATATTTCAATAATTAAAATAGGGATGGAAAAAAATGTGATAAAAACGGTTGAGATTGCGAGATTAAACTTGATAGAGAGACATTTTTTATATTTCATATATATCAATATTACATTGAAATGAATGCCCGTACATAATTTTTCGTTTAAAAATTTAACATTCGTCAATAACTTTAACTTATACTTCCTAATTTAAACATGTGTTACCATTAATTAAGAATATTTCCAACCTATTTATAAAATTTTAGGAGAGAAAATTTTCTTTTAAAAAATAGAGAGACATTATTTGGAAATTGGTGTTGCAAAATAACTTTTTATTCAATAGCCGTAGAATCTTGGTAAAACAGTAAATTGATTAATTTGTATACGAAATTGCGGGCTGGAAAAAACGGTCCGGTCAAAAATTAATTTGATTAAGTTAATTACGATAATAATTAAAAAGAAAAAAATAAAACCGAGAAAGTGAAAGGCACCGTGCTCAACTAATACTCTCTCTGTTTTCAAAATATTATCTATTTTGATCTGGTACACTGTTTATTATTATTATTTTTTGATTGTATTGTAAATGACGGGATAAAAAAATAAAAAAGGGGAGTAATGACAACACATGCCGAACACGTCACCATATTAAGTGAAAAAAATCATAAAACCGTAAAACAGTAAATTGTCTTGTAAACTTGGTAAAACAGAAAATTGGTAAACCGTTTTGTAACCGGTTTCGCACATGTGAAGATAACTTTTAATCGTGACCGCAGAATCTTTGTAAAACAGTAAATCCTGATCCCTTTTTATCCCAAGTCAATTGCAAGCGTGCGACTATGAGCTGTATTGTATTATAGATGATTTCAAAAATAGCTAAAATAAAATAAAATTTCCAATATCCCCCCAAATCACACTGGTACCGGTAAAACAAATTTTTTTTTTGAATGTTCGACTCTGGATGACCGAACAACACTGTGTTGTTCGACTAGCCCACGCTGAACATTACTGAGGTTAATTTTTTTAAAAAAAAATTATACGGATCGATCATCTTTAGTCGAACAACACTGTGTTGTTCTGCCAAAGGTGACCGAACAGTATAATTTTTTTATTAAAAAAATTAATCTCAGTAATGTTCGGAATGGGCTAGTCGAACAACACAATTTTGTTCAGCCAACCAGAGCCGAACATTCAAAATCTTTTTTTTAAAAAATATTTTACTAGTGTGATTTTGTGGAAATTGGGAAATCAATTTTTTTTTGTTATTTTCGAGAAATAAAATTGGTTTCAGGAGAAGGGGTGGCTGGGTAGGAAAAAAGAAGAATAGTGAGAGATGGGGATGGAGAGGGAGAGAGAAGGGAGGGAAAACAAGGAAGCGATGGAGGAGAGGGGAGGGATGAGGGAGAGGGTGGAGCTGCTCCATGGAGATGGGACTGTGAGGGGAAGAAAGAGGTGGTGACGGGGGTTATAGAGGGAGGAAGACGCAGTGGGGAGGGAGGAGGCGGTGATGGGGGTGTAGATGGAGGAAGATGCAGTGGGGGAGGGAAGAGGTGGTGACTGTGCACGAGATTTTGAGTTTGGATGTTGAAGGGTAAATTAGGAAGTTTAGATTATTGGGGGTCAACTTATAGCATCGGAGGGGGGCCGAATAGTGCGACTCTAAGTTAGGTTTGAAAAAATAGCCGCGCTATATAGACCCCCAATCATATATATGTTGACCCCCAAAAAACCCAAACTTCCTAATTTGCCTTTCTTCTCCAAATTCACCTCTTGCTAGGGGTGACAATTTGAGGCACGACACGATTGACCGACACGAACACGACACGAAATTATAGGGTTTGGGCATGGGCTTATCGGGTTCGGGCCATTATATGGCCAACACGATAAGGCACGATAAAAAAATGAGTTGTTATTGAGCTGACTTGATAAGCATGGTAAGACACGGTAACTAAAATATATATGTTTTTAAAATATATTTTTTAAAATTTACTAGGGGTTGTTCACTTCTTTCGAACTATTTTCATGATTATTTCATAATTTTATCATTTGAACATTTATGACTTTTAAACTACTTGACTATTTATATTGATAAATATTCAAAATATGTATTAAAAAATCAAAATTATATATTTTATCATATTTATTGGACTTAACGTGCTTAACGGGCCTGACTAAATAAATCGAACTTTTTTACTTATCGTGTCGTGTCGTGTTTTTCGTGTTTTTATCATGTCGTGTTCAAGTTTTAATATTAGGCACAATAAGCTTATCGTGTTGTATTCGTGTTCGTGCTTATCGTATTGTGTTGTTATCGTGTCGGCCCGATAACGGTCCAACACGACCGATTTGCCACCCCTACCTCCCGCCTCCTCCCCCCACCTCCACTGCATCTTCCCTCCTCCCACCTCCACTGCAATCTCTCTCTCTTTCCCCAACGATCTACACCCAACGCCAATCCCGACGAGCTCCTATCTCTCTCCGTCTCAACCCCAAGACGAAACCCCCAACTCTGTTTTGTATTCCCCAGATTTGGTCGGATCTGTCTTCATCTTCATATCCATATCTGCCATCAGCAGCTACCTCACCCATAACACCAAGCGAACCCAACCAGCCCCTGTTCCATCTCCGTCACTCCATCTCTAAACAGAGCCTTATTTAAAAAAAAAAAAAAAAAATTCAATTCAAGGGTTGTTCGGTTATGATTTACAGAACAACCTTATTCTATTCGGCCTTAGACGACCGAACATCCTTGTGCCCGAACAACACAAGGTTGTTCGGTCTATAATGGCCGAACAGAAACAAGGTTGTTTGGTAGACTATGACCGAGAAACCCTTGAATTGAATTTTTTTATAAATAAGGATGAAGTGGGGAAGAAGGGAGGTGCTTGGAGGTGGGAGCTAGGTACTGGGTTGGTGGTGCTGGAAAGAGGGTGGGAGGGAGGAGGCGGTAGATGGGATGGAGGGAAGGGGAAGAAGGAAAAACTGTGGGAGTGAGAGATAGGGATGCAGTGGATGGGGGAAGGAGGCGGTGATGGGGTTTGAATAGTTGGATGAAGAAGGGTAAATTTGGAAGTTTGGATTTTTTGGAGGTCAACTTATAAGATAAGGGGGGGTCTATATAGCGCGACTCTTGAAAAAATTTCCTTTTAGCTATTACTTAACGCACATGAGCAACTTAACGGTATTTGTCTAACGGCATTAATCAAAGGACCAAGGCTGTGAAAATTTCATACTCTTAGAACCCTATTTTGACAAAAAAAAAATTAAGGGACTAATACTGAGAATGACTCAAAGATAAGGGACCAATGGTATGATTAACCCTAAACACATCAAGTGCTTTTATTCATTTTTCTTAAATAAATAAGTTAAGCAAGTTGGGCTGCAAGTTGGGCCCTTCATAATTGCCCAAAAATATAATAAAATCAATAGAATTGTTCAGAGATGAAATAATTAGAATATTGGCCCCCAAAAGAGGAAAATGTTAACTAAAAAAAACAGAAACATCTTAATGATCGTAACAACACGCAACACGCAAAGGAGTTGACGGATTTATGGTATTTTCCACTCGCACATCACTTACCAAAGGATACATAGGCAATGCTTTCTTTTTGGGAATCTATATATATATATATATATATATATATATATATATATATATATATATATATAAAATCACTTTTTTTGAATTTTTAATTTTTAAATTACAATTCTACTCTTTCTCTCTCTTATCTTCTCCCTTCTGATTGTATTTTTCTTTCCCTCTCCTGTTATCTCCATATTTTCTCTATCATCACCACCATCTCTTCTAATTTAATTATGTTTAAATATTTTTCTCTCTTTAAACAAAAAAAAATAGTAACCAAAACAAAAATAATAGTTCCGGAGTCAAGAAAACAAAAATATAAGAGATTAGTAAAATAAAAATAATTTATGGAACAAGCCACTATAAAAATATAAGTTACAGAATCAACAAAATAAAAATAATTTAATGCGAAGGTTAGTAAAGTAAACTAATTTACATAACAAAAGTTTACAACAAATTCTTATTAAAAAAGTAAAACAAAAATACGTTAGTAAAATAAAAATATTTGATGGAACAAAAATAATAGCTATGAATAGGGGTGGCAAAAATTTATCCAACCCATTGGGTTACCTATTATATCCATTATAAAAGACTTATTGGTTATTATCCATTAACACCCAATTAGGTTAATGGGTGTTAATGGATAATATCCATTAACACCCATTAACAAAATAGATAATTATGGATAATTAACTGGTTATTCATCGGATTTATCCACTAATGTCACCACCGTCAACGGTCTCCACCCACCTCCGGCCACCGCCTCCCACCCACCGTCGGCAACCACCACCGCCCGCCGCCCGCCACCGCCACCGCCTCCAACCGCCGCTGCCCACCATCTCCAACTGCCACCGCCGTCCACCATCACCACCCACCGCCGGAAACTGCCACCAACCACCGCCAGCTCTTTACTTAAAAATAATAATAATTAAATGCATAGTTTACCATTAGTGAGATTCGAACCTACACCAAATTGTCTTACAACAAAGCTTGTTACCACTAAACTAAACTACTTTTTGATATATAGTTGAAAGTTAATATAAATATAAACAAGTAATCATAAAAATTATTGATTATTATGAACGTATTTGTAATTTGTTTTGGATTAAGAATATTTGTTTGTTATTTATAATTTATAATTTATAATTATAATGAATATTTGTTTGTTATTTATTTTTTAATTTTTTAATTTTTAATTTTTAGAACTGACTGCATGTTGTGAGCATAGCCAATTTGGTTGCTCTGGGTAAAGATCTCTTCGAAGCTATATTTTGTGGATTTATGGTTTTATGGTATGCCGCTTTTAAAGGTCTCGCTTCGTAGCTGATTTTAATTGTTGATTTGTAGTATAGTAGGGTTGTGACGCATGATAATATTTGTTTTATGTGTGTGTGTTTTTGTCATGTGTATGTGTTTTTTTGGCATGTGTGTGTGTTTGAGTGAGTTTGTGTGTGTATGTTATGCTTAGTGAATCATAATATAAGTAGGCAAGTAATACTCAAAATAATAAATGATATTCCTTATTGGATATTATCCGGATAATACCCATTTATTAATGGATAATATCCAAAACTACCCATTAACCTTAATGGGTGTTATTGGATAATATCCAAATTAACCGGTAACACCCAATTGTCACCCCTAGCTATGAAGTCAATAAAACAAAAACAATTTAAAATGAGGATACTAAAATAATAAAAATAATTTATGGAACAAAAGTTTAAAACAAACTCTTAAAAATAGCCATGTAAAACAAAAATTCATTAGTAAAATAAAAATATTTGATGGAACAAAAATAATAGTTACTGAGTCAATAAAATAAAAATAATTTAAACTGAGGTTATTAAAATTATAAAAATAATTTATGGAACAAAAGTTTATAACAAATTCTTAAAAATAGTTATGTAAAAAAATACGTTAGTAAAATAAAAATATTTTATGGAACAAAAGTTTCCGTAAAACTAATTCTTAAAAATAAAAGAAAAATAATAGTTACGAAGTCAATAAAACAAAAAATATAATGGAAGTTAGTAAAATCAAAATAATTTACGAAACAAAAATAATAGTTAACGGTAAAAATAATTTCGTTATTTTGATTTTAGCTTATTTTCTTATCAGAAATATCTTTATTCATAAAATACAAATATAATTTAATAAAAGCAATCATTCAAAATGAAGAATTTATTTGAGTTTAGATTCTATTTGTAGGGTGGAAAAAATTCAAATTTGTTCGAAAACATTCATTCTACAGAGTTTTTGAATAGTATAAAATGTTCGGGTTACCAGGTTATGAATTAATACTTAAAACTGGTGTTCTAATAATGCTATTGAGAAACATTGACTATGCTGCAGGGTTGTATAATAGAAAAAAGACTAATCATCATAAATCTTGTGGATCACATTGTTGAAACGAATTTTTTTAAAAAGAAGCAATGTTGGAGAAAAGATTTTCATTTTAAAATTGTCATTAACTTCATCCGATGTAAGACTGTCTTTTATGTTCCAGGGAAAACAATTACCATTGCTGATATCATATGTAATAACAATTAACAAGTGTCAAAGTCAATAATTGAACGTAGCCATAGGTCTCTTTTTGAAAAAACTAGATATTGATATGCAGTGAAAATGAAAAACCAACTAATAAGATAACAAATGTTATGTATACGAAATTTTTTTTAGAATCTATAATGATTAGTAATATACTTATGTGTAATTGTTTATAAATTGATTCTTCTTATTTTATCCTTTCAGATTTTTTATCATATTTATTTTATTTTTATATGATTTAATTGACGTGCGTTTAACGTACGAGTTAAAGAAAATAGTTTATATTAATGCACAATTTTTTTCTTTGAAGAATTAATGTCAATTGTTTTGAAACCCTCGAGGAGCCATTGATGGAACCTCTCAATGTTTTCAACCAGAGTTTTATACAGGGTTGGCTCTATCTGTTGGGTCCTAAATTAACCTAAAGGATGATTGCATGAAAAATAAAATTAAGGTTTAATTCAATTAGCTTTATAACTATTCAAATTTTTATTTATTTAAAATGTATACTTCTGTCTTTTTGATACGCAAAATTATTATTTATATAATTGAGTGATTTAATTCCAAAATAAAGCAGTTTAAATATAAACAACGAAAGTCAATATTGTTTGAAGCCGCCCCGAGAAAATTGAATACGTTGCCTTAAATCTTGAGCTTCCCATGGTTTTGTATGCAAACTATTTTAGTCTTACATTCGAAAATTTTAATTATTAAAAAATATATAAATGTCAGTGGAGTTGATCATAATTACAAAAATATTTAATTACAACCAATATGTGTAGCGCTTACAACATAAGCAAAGAGAAAAAATAAAATGCTATGGGAATTGTAAAAATAATTTGTAATTAAAGTAGATTTTTTGAGGAAAGCATCTTAGAATAGATAGTAAACTTTTGTCGATGAGAAAGAGAATGTGATAAAGTTAAGATAGAAGATTAGGAAAAATTTCAAAACGTCCCACTAAAAGATTCTTATATCCAAAAAAGTCTCAAAAATTATTCTTTTATACAAAAAAATCTTATAATTAAAATTTTACTATCAAAAAGTTCAAAACTTAACGTACATACGTCGTTTTGTTAAAAGTTTCATCCGAATGAAAACTTATTCTTTTCATTTTATGGCAATAATGATAATAGTCACATTGATTATTATTACTATTATTATAAGTTATAACATTAATATTATTATCAACATTTTCATCAACATTATTACATATAAATATCAAAAGTTTTTTTTTATAAAAAAACTTTATTCATGAATGATCCCAAAACAACTATTCATTTCATAAAATTTAGAGTTAATCATTTCATATTAAAATTTAAAAAATTAACCTTAACACTTTTATAAAATTGTGGTACTAATATTAGTAGTAGTAACCCGATAATAGTAATAATAATAATCATAATAAAAATAACAATAATTGCAAAAAGTTTGATGTTATAGTTATTATTAATAGTATAGTTAGTTGTTGTTATTATTAGTATTAATGTTATTTAGTTGTTACTTTAACATATTATTATTATTATTATTATTATTATTATTATTATTATTATTATATTGCGAATTATTAATATCATTGAAAAAAGTAAGTTTCTTTTTAAATAAAACTTTATCAATCTAACGATGTTAGTAGAAGCGTCAATTTTGAACTATTTTGTAATAAAAATTGAACTTTAGAATTTTTTGGACAGAAGAACTATTTCATTAGATTTTTTGGATGTAGGAATTTTTTATCGGAAGATTTGGTGTTCGAACTCTTTACTTGAAATGTTAGGAATACATATTTATTGATATCTAATTATCTAGGGTGCTGCGATACTTAGTAATAATAGATTTATAGAAATTATTTGTATCGTGAATTAAAATCAATTAAAAATCTTTTTTTTTTTCCTCCCAGGGGCGTAGGTAAATCTTAGGGTAGTAAAATACAATATATTTTCTGTGGTGAAAATAAGTCCACGAAATTTTGATCGCAGATCGCTATTATTGATTTGATTGGCTACATAATTCATTAATTTGTAGGCCCTGTCTGCTATCACTAACAATCAATAACGGTAATTCTGTAAACAATAACAATAATGTTACGAAAAGTTGTTATCCCTTTTTTTTAGAATTTTGTTTTATTAAAAGTTTAAAACTACATAAATATCCCCTCGTAAAATCATGGTTACTTAACCGTGTTAAGTGTTAACCAAACTCCTACGTCGGGTTTAGAACCTCCGAAACCGTTGACCTGACCCCTTTGCTTAAGATGATTTGCACATGCCACCTTTCCTCGAAACTCACAGTCTTCCCTCCTTCTCCCTCCTCTCTCTCTCCGCTCTCCTCTCTCTCTTTCTCTCTCTCTTTATATATCTATATATAATTCTATCTCTAAATATCTTTATCTCTTGTTTCCATCCAAAGTTCAATTCTCAGTTTTCAGAAATCAACAACAATGGATCAGCAACGCACTTTAGAAATAAACCTCATCTCCGCAAAGGGTCTTCAGAAACTCAATTTGATCACCAAGATGGACGTCTACGCCGTCGCTGAAATCTCTGGCGGTCCCAAAGGCTCCAAACAGAAAACCAATGTCGACAAAGACGGCGACGCCAACCCCAGTTGGAATTTCCCCATGAAATTCAGCGTTGATGATTCTGCCATCCAGCAAAATCGGATGACACTCGTGATCAAGCTCAAGACTGAAGGGTTTCTTGGGAATAAGGAGATTGGAGAAGTTCATGTTCCGATCAAGGAGTTAGTCGACGGCACGGGGAAAGATACGCCGGTGAAGTTTGTTAGCTATCAGGTCAGAAAGCCGTCCGGAAAACCAAAGGGGGAATTGTATTTTTCGTACAAGTTTGGGGAAGCTGTTACGAAAGCGAAAGCGAAAGATTCCGATAAGAAAGGGAATGAGCAACCGGTTACCGCATATCCAATGGTGGGTCCCAGTTCGGGTTACCCACCACCGGCGCCCTATGCAACTGGAGCTGCTCCATATGGTGGTGCCGGAGGATACTACCCGCCTCCGGCGGGCTACCCTCCACCTCCCCAGGTCTCGGGATACGCTTACCAGCAACCACCTCCTCCACAGGCGTCGGGCTACGCTTATCAGCAACCACCTCCAAACGGTGGCTACCCACCACCGCCCCCGGGCTACCCATACCCACCTCAACAAGGATACGGATACCCGCCGCCACAACAGGTGCAGCAGCCTAAAAAGAACAAATTCGGTATGGGGTTGGGAGCCGGGTTGCTGGGCGGAGCACTTGGTGGGTTGATTATTGGAGATATTGTGTCGGATGCGGCAGACGGTGGCGGTTGTGGAGGTGGTTGCGGTGGCGGGTGTGGTGGATTTTGATTGTGTGGTTAAGATTTCAGTTTTTTGGTGAATCCAATATGATGTAATGATGTTGAAGTCTTTTTTCTGTCATATAAGTTTAATTTTGTATATGAATGGAATGGAGTGATATGGGACAGTAACCTAATTTGCATGATCAATGAGGCTCTGAAATCGTTGTCAGCTAATTAGCAATTAGCATGATCGTTTAGGCATGAAATTGTTTTCACCAAATTTGACGTAAAAAGCTTTAGTTTGATGCCTAGAAACAAGTCGTTAGATTCCGACACTTTGATGCTTGGAACTAACATCTTGTTTTTAACCTAATCTTGTTTAACCTAAACTTGGATTGATATGCTTTTGGTCGATTCAATTCAGGTTTTTTTATTTTTAAAAGAAAACCTTAGAATCAGTACAAAAACCAGGACCTAACTAATACTACAACTTTTTACTTATTTAATATAAATACATAAAATCTTAAAGACTTAATCTAAAAAAAAAATACATTTGATAAAAATACATCTATAATACAATACAGCTCATAGTCGCACATGTATATTTGACTAAAGCTATTTAGGGGCTGAGATTGATTCCTTTAATGAGATCCTACGGTCATTATCATTCCCCGAGTTCACATGTGTAAAAGGAGGTTGAGCAACTACTCACTTTCTTTCTCCAACTCCTCCACTATTCACTTGGTGGCGCTAATCCTTCCTCCACCAAACTCACATCCTTTTTCTTTTCGATATTTTAATTAATTAACCAATTTTATGCAAAAAAAATCGTAAGTTTTGTAATTTGAAATATATTTTTTTCCTTTTTAACTATTATCGTAATTAACTTAATCAATTTATTTTTTGAAATTGAATCCCAATTTAATTTATGACTAAGTTTTGAATATTTCTATTTTAGTTTTTTTCTTTTTAATTGTTATCGTAATTAACTTAATCAATTTAATTTTTTTTCCGACCCGCAATTTCGTATACAAATAAATTTTTAAAAAAATCGTAAGTTTTGTAATTTGAAATATTTGTTTTTTTAACTATTATCATAATTAACTTAGACAAATTATAAGTAAATAATTAATTCGTTTTTATATTATTCGCTTTATTTATTGATAAATTGATAAACTGGTGCCGTGCCATCGAATACACGAACAAGAGTATAAATTTAATAATAAAAGATATCGAAATTATAAGCATATATCATAACAAACCGATTTTGTTTGCAATTTAACAACCAACTCATACAAAGTAGAGGTTATTTGAGTCATTTACTCCATAATCCATATGGATGAATGTAAAAAGATTGACAACAGATTTAAAAATAGAGAGATTCCTTGGTAGTTGGCACAGAGAGAGCGAGAAGTAATGGAGTACTTAATAGCAAGTTGAACTCTGACTCTCTGACTGAGTCTCTAATGACGGCAAAAAAACGGAAATAGGGGCTAGGAATTAGGAAAATAGGAATTAATATATATAATTAATAAATAATATATTAGGTTGGTTAAAAAAAATCCTACACACTCCAAGTGTTAGGTGTTGGTGTATTAATTACAAGAGTTCGGATCTCCGTATCACACTATGTATATCGTTAAGATACTATTTTTTATCTCTATCATTGTATTTTAATCATTCATCTCAATAATGCCGGATTTAAAAAGTGGTATACCAAAAAAAAATGACTGATTTGATTAAATTTTGTATCATTTCCAACAACAAAAAGAATGACTGATTTGATTTGACTCTACAACCACACCACCTAGTGGTTGATCAAACTAGATGGCAGAATATAATTTTGTTAGATTATACGTGAGGGTTAAAGAGTCGCTCTCCTTTTACACCGTCTTACCTTTGCTGTTAAAATGGGTTGGGTTTGTTGGGTTGATTCATTCTATCACTTAAAAATTATGGATTAGATTAGAAAAATATGAATTTATTAGGAGATGGGTCAAATGGGCTGAGTCCATAACGGATTACGGGTTGAGGTGTGTTGCTTCGAGTCGGTCGGGTTGACTGCTCATATACTAGTTTCAAATAAACAAGCCATAAGTTTGAAATAATTAGTTTAAATCATTTTTTTCAAAATGTAAGATTATTTTTATATCGAAATATTAATAAATGATTTTGAATTCGTTCAAAAAAGTGACACTTATAGCAACTAAAGATGCTAAAATAAGATATATTAATCGTAATATTTACAGAAAAATGATTATAAGAACATACAAAAAGAGTAATGATAAAATAGTTTCTTAATTCTATTTTGTTTCTTCTCATTTTATGCTATTAATATTAGAGAAAATTATTAGAAAACAATATTAAAAATATAATAGTAGAAAATATAATTTTTTTAATGAATTGTGATAATTTTGTTTGTTATTTATAATTATTTTTATTATTTTGATTAATTGAAAGAAAAGTTGGTGGGTTGACCCGCCTAACCCACAACTCAAGATGGGTTGGGTTGGATTGACAATTTCCCAACCTACCACATTTCATGGGTTGGCCGTCGATTCAAATTAAATTGCTGGTTATACGGGTTCATTTCGGTTAATTCGCCCACCAACTGTCAATTTTGACCTCTTTTGCCTTTATCAATCATAATACGTAAGGTGAAATTTTTATTTTCTTACAATTTAACTCATCAATACACGATAAATATATGTTATAAAAATTCATTTTATAGAAAATATCTACAAAACGGTATTTGCTAAGTTTTTGCCGAGAGCTACTACCCAAAATCTTGGGGGTTTCTCATAAAATCATGACGTTTAATGCTTTCCATTTGTCAACTTGAGGATAGTGAGCTTTTAATTGACTCTTGATCAACTTCTATGTCTTCATTATTTGGATGGGAAAGAAAAAGAAGACAGCCCATTAATAAAGCAATTTAGTCGTCCCTATTGAATTCAACTAGAGAAAATGTCAAACAGAATAGTCGTAGGAAACAGCTTGTAAATTTCCAATACATTCTCAAGTCTTTGCGTTATAAACTTTTAATGCAAGTTGATATGTTCTTGTGGGGATGGTTGCCTCATATGATATTAATCCTAGCATTGCTAATCCTCCTAACTACTTAATCGTTAAATTACCGTGATTTTTCCTCTCATATTCTTATGGACCTGGATGTGGGGTTCT
Source organism: Codonopsis lanceolata (assembly GCA_013146195.2). NCBI lineage: Eukaryota > Viridiplantae > Streptophyta > Magnoliopsida > Asterales > Campanulaceae > Codonopsis > Codonopsis lanceolata. Next base: position 594 of record JABEVN020000584.1, on the reverse strand, counting down.
CGGGGAGAGATTCCCCTTTTGGATACATAATTAAAGATATTAATCAATCAATTAGAGAATCGAACAACAATGTTTTAGATACTTAAACCTATACATCATTACAAACACACGAAACACAAATGGATAACTAATCATATTTTAGTACACCATTTATTTCTAAATAATCGTCTTCTCTGATCCAATAATATTTTAAGAAAAAATAATTAATTTTATTATAAATATTAGTATAGTTTATAATTTCCTTTAAAACCCTTGGACATGTATAACTTATGAACAAATGTTTAACTTACTTAACATCTGAAAGAAGAGGTAAAGGGTTATCGTCACAGATAAAGATGTTCATTTCCCCCCAAGATATGGGTGGCAATTCGTGTTATCGTGTCGTGTTTGTGCCTCATTATCGTGTTTTAATATTATCTATCTTATTTGATCATAAATAAAACAATAAATATTAATTTGAATATATTAACAATTTCGTTCATTTAGGTATTCGTGTTTAGGTGTTGTGTGGGTATGCGTCTTGGGCTTATCGTGTCATTTGTCTCTATAATCGTGTTTTATAATGCGTGTGCTTATTGGTTCGTCTTTAACGTC
>JABEVN020000583.1:0-29781 GCA_013146195.2 Codonopsis lanceolata | reverse complement strand
CAGTAATAATCAAGATTTTATCATGTAATACTCTAAACAATTTACATTGCTTACTAATGCATATAAGCATGTTCATACTCAAATACAACTATTTCCGTTAGACATTTTTATTACTCTTGTAAACCATGTCTTCTCTTTTAATAAAATGCATCTACCATGCATGCTCATATATAGATCATATATTAATTCTCCTTTCAAAATAACACACGCGGTACAAGTTATGTCTATACTTCATAATCACAAATATATTTTACTCATAATTTTAATCATCAACGAAATGATAAAATTCCTATCATTAATAATTAATCGCGTACACACATGTATATCATGCAAATACGATATAAAATAACCAAGTATCATCATACATCTTCTCATATACTCCATGTACTTCCCACGATTTATGTAATGCATAAAACTTCGCGTAACTCATAACCAGGCATGGATCGGAATAGCTAATATAGCACATGAGATTTCGAAATATTCATACATGTTTATATCACAAAAGCAGAAAGCGTACACATAAAAATTCCCTCGTGATAATTTTCTAGACAAGGACAACTCTAACAAATAACAAGGTTCGTATATTCACTATGCTCGCTTCAAAACTTCCGTAGTAACTCGAGTAAAGAGGTAACATTCACTCTAGTACTCACAACCGTCGAGACTCTATAAAGTCTTTCATTACCTTAATCAAAATCTCGTATTCGTTAAAACACACACGAAATACTCTCGTAGCACTAGCGACACCCTATTAGTCGCGATTTAGGGTATACTAAGCTCATAATAACCGTAATCCATCTCGGAACCACTAAGTATCAATCGTGCGATTCAAGCGCATCCTACTCGCATAAAATCACACATGAAAGTATGGTATTTTCTTGTATACATATCTCCATAGAGCATACAAATTTAACGCACCACTAGTATTTACCACTAGTAGCATTATCACATATTCAATATTCACATATATAACATCGCCATCCATATAGGCTTACATGTAGTATTACTTTCTTTTGTCGATTGTCTATCGACAAATCAAAATTTCAACCAAAGCCAGTAAACCAATCCCATGCAGGACATCCTCCTCAATAATCCATAAATCGAGGAAAGCAAAAATAATTAAATCTCAACACACAATGTATGTATTAATGTATATATGAGCTACGATACAACGTACACTCATAATAGCGATAATAGCAACCATAATATCCGTATAATGAATTACCTCTATCAAGGTAGGTCTCAAAACTCCACAATGGCCAAATGCCCACGTGCATACAACCTCAACTCTGGCACAAATGCTATAACAATTTCCACTAGGGTCACTAGGCGCTTATTAGTGCTCTTAGAGTCATTAATCCTCAATTTAAGGCAATCCATTCTATGTGATCACCAATATTGCTCAACACCTACACTTGGTGTCCCATTTCTTCAACGAAATTTATACAACAATTTATCACCTCTTCATCTATAATTTTAGGTAAAGCATCACTCCGCTTACTAGTCTACGGATTTGCCTACACGGTTCAGGAGGTACAAGCGTCCTCTAACCACATCATCAACCTTAATATTCCACTGAGGTCCTCTCTCGGTGCGTTCATAATATTTAACTTTTTCTCATGAGTATAGTCCACACCCCTCTAAGATTAATTTATGGAATAAATTGCTGTAATATTTTATCCTTAATCCTTAACTCCTTGACAATTCATGGAGTCTTCCTAGTCTCATTCGGTACTAAGTACTCTTACTCTAAAGAGCTAATTCTGTGATCTTCACTTAAATATTAAATCACAATATCATAATATTTGCCACCAATTCTCCGGTGGATTCCCAATCATGGATACTACTAGTACCCCCTTATACTTATCAACATTGGCACCTCTACTAGTGCTAACATTCATTCTAGTTCAAACATCTTAACATAATATAACTCTCGACGTTAAGATATAACAAATCACACAAACCAACCCCCAAAGCCAAGGAACCTATCCCTACCATTTGAAAGCTAAATTTATAATCATAGCTCGATACCAAGCGTGACGACCCGACCGGATCCCAAGGCGAAATCCCAAGGTCGTGCCGCCAGAGAACAAATAACAACACACAAGTAGCAAATAATGGGTAGGGCCATAACGGCGATACACCGACAACTCAAAACACATGCGGAAGCTAAATGAAATAAACAGGTGGCGCGAGCTAACAAGCTCAAACTAAAAACAACCAAAGAGATAATTAATCTCTCGGTCCAAAAATTCGATTCGCGTGCCGCAACATTGGGCACGTAGGACAAACTCCCTGTTATGCAGTTCAAATATATAGCATAATAAAACCAAGTCATCGGCGAAGCTACGGCCGGAACCCAACATTATACTAAGTCTAAGACTCTAGTCTAACAACTCGACGGCTAAAAACATGCCAGAGTAAAAACATAATACTTTAACTAGCAATGTAGCATGCTAAACATAATCACCAATTAACCAAGCACGACTAAAATCCGTCGGCTACCATCAACATAAGTACTAATAATTATAAGTACTAACAACAACAAAACATATGGAAGTATAACTACCAACATACATCAAGCACGACTTCTACTTGTCGGCTACCAAAAGAATAAGCTAACAACATGATTACAATATTACAAATCACATTCAGGTTTGCTACCCAATTATGAAGTTTACATAACTTCATCTTCCCAACGACCTCACCAAAAGCAAAAACAAACATATAAGTAGCAACCTTTCCAAAAGAATTCCTTGCCAAAGTAACCTTCTTGATTTACTTGGATCCGCTCGCACGGCTCGGATCTAGGGAAAAACAACCAACAAATAAAAGTAAGTCACAATGACTTAGTAAGTTACTAACCATAACTTCCTATTATGGCATAATGCTCAACCATAAATAACATCATGCTATCGTCATGAAATAACCTTATATAAAATCATGTTATGGCATCCATGCTCAACATTAATAAAACATGTTATCATTGTAGTATAACATCTCACTAAAATCCATGTCAAGGCATTTATATGCTTAACGATCATAATTCTTGTTATTGGTATAACATAGCCTTCCAATGATTTATATGTCAAGGCATACAAACTTAACAACAATAATTCCTGATTTTAACTTAATGCTATATCCGAATAATATTCATGATAAAACATATTAGCTTAACAACAGTAATTCATGTCAAGGCATTTTAGTCTTAACAATAATGATTTATACCTTTGGCATAAAACAACATTCCAATAATGTTCATGTGATAGCATATATGCTTAACAACATTAATCAATATGTTATCTATTAAGTATAACATGTAAGGAACCAAAGCAAACACCATATCATATCCAATTCACTAAGCACGTTATTCACTTAAGCACTTGTGAAACAATTCATATATATAAGGGATATGATACCATTACCCAAATTCCTCCGCGTGTCGCTCTGCAAAAACACGTGCAAAACCCTTATGTGCCCTCGATATCCCTCTCGTAGATATCGATATCGGCGTCCGAGACGTCTCCGCCGAGTTCCATAGTTATCAAAGTCATGTGTATTACTACAACTAAGATAAACTACTTCCCCACCGTGGCCATCGATGGAGGGGTGTGTGCAAACCCGGCACGGCGATCCATCGCGATCACGAATCCCACAATTCGTGAAGACGATGTATCGTCCCACCAAAGACTCAACAGACGCCATTTGGACTCAAAACCCAAGCACAAGTAATATATACTCATATGCTCAAAACAAGTAGGTAAACACTCTACTACTATCAAACTAGTCATGCATTTCATCCACAACTAGCATAAACATCACAACCGAGAATCATATAAGCTCATAATCAAGTGTGCTTCACACACTTCAAAACTTCTTGGAGGCTCGACCTCCATGAATTCTACCCAAAATTCCGTAGGACTTAAAATTATAGTTCCTAGGATTCATACTAACCCAAAGGTTAACTCCGTTGAGTTCAATCTAAGTTTTCCGAAAATTCAAGGAATAGAAGCTTAGGCTTCATCATCCCCCTATGTTCATAACTATCGCCAAAACCATAATCCCAATGTTCAATAAACTCACATAAACCCCACAATTTATTTAACAATGCAACTTAGAACAAATTAGCCATCTTGTGCATAAATTCATTCAAGTCACCATACCAATCATAATCTTCAAATCATGATTAAATTATACAACATGGTTTAATATACTCTATTAAGCATTTAAAACATGTTAAACAAGCTCACATCAATAAATTGCAAGCTAAAACAAGATTAGGGCAAAACACCCTCCAAGTATCTCAACTAAATCAACATCAATACTCATGGAAAATCCACATAATCAAGTTCATTAGACTAGTTAGAACATGAATTTCACATATATCATGGTCTCACATAGGTCAATCAAGTTCTATCATTCAATTGGAAAACCTAGGGTTCATGCTTCTTCTACAACCCTAACAATGGCTTCCATTGACCTCAAATAGCACACATGGTTGTTTCCCTAGGGTCAATGAAGCCCAAAAATCAAAAGAAGAGAGGTAGAAACTTACCCAATTTCATCCCCTCACAAGCTGAATTTTCGAAATCCAAGAGGTGAGTTGTTCTTCTCAACCTTCACTTCAATCTCATGGTGTAGCTTGGGGAAAGAAGATTCCTAGCCATGGCCACCAAGCAAGAACCCTTCAAGAACTCTAGAAGTCGCCCCTCTCAGCTCTCTTATGACTTGGTGAAGTTTTCGCAGAAGATGGGCAGAAGAAGTCGTATTCTGGCCGAACAATGAGAGAAAGGGACCGGCTGTTTTGCTTTTATATGAGGGATTAATTCCTCTAATCAAGCCACTAATTAACCCCTAATCTCCTATTAGATGTTTAGGATTAGTATTAGGCTAATTAAGTGAGTTTAGAATAGGTTTAGATTGGGTTTAAGTAGGCAAAAATTCAGACAGCGCACAAACTGAGGCAAAATCCCGTAATTCTGATTTGAGGACCCTTGCGGTCGCATCATACAAGGGGGATGCGAGCGCATCCTCCAGAAAACCTCCTTCCGGCTTTTTCTTGCTTCCTTGCTCGGTCCCGGACTATCCCGCGTGCATTCTCGAGTCCTTCCAAGCCAAAAATGGTCTATAATCAACCTTAATAACCTCCAAACAATATCCAAAACAATCAAGCCTCAAACCTCAAACCTCAACAAAACAAGGCCAAGAACTCAAGCAGAACTCTCCCGAACGACAACCGAAAAAGTCAAACTGAGAAGGGTTTTCGCTAGAATCAAACTAGCAACCAAACCGACAATGCAATAAGCATCTAACCAATAACCAAGGCATGTTAATGATATTATAAATGCCCTCCAACAATAATCCATGTGTTAATCACATAAAACATAAACCCGAGATCCAACGCATCTCGCGAAAGAAAAATGCATACGTGCATCTCAAACAACGTCAATAATCATGCTATTGACTCTAAACATATACGGGAGCTAAATGAACATATTCATGATGATTATAAGTGTATGAATTCATGCATAACACAATCAAGCAACATTTCAGGGTTTTACAGGCACCTTTGACCTCCCACACCTAATTTATTGAATCAACTCGAAATCATATATATATATATATATATATATATATATATATATATATGTTATTTTTGCATCATCGTTAGATTGAAGTAGTCCATATATGGATATCTTATGGATTGAGTATCTGCAATCTAGAAGAACATGTTGCATCGAGAGAAAGCACACCAAGTTTGTTTTCTTTTTATAGTTTGGCTTTACATATAGTGATAAGAAGATTTCTTACAAATAGTCTACGCTTCAAACTTATCACTAGGGATGAATCTTTATAAAAAAATAACATTTCAGAAATGCTATGATCATAATTCCAAGTAAATTAGAGTTACCCTCTGGAAGTAAAAAATCTCCAAAAATGGTAAAACATTTTACAAACTGATCGATATTCATGGCATTTCATCAATCAAAGCATTGCTTCTTTTTGTATTGAATGACGAAATGCCATGAACACGATCGGATTGAAATGTTTTGTAGCGATTCACGTGCAACTCTTTAACATTAAAAAATTGGTAAGAGTGTTGAAAACTATCAACAATGTGTTCGTTATTCATGGCATTTCACCAAAACAAAAATAAGATTACAAACATCAAATGGTCAAATGCCATGAATACGAACAAATTATTGTGTTTTGCTTTAGTAGAGAAGGAGAAATAGAGAGAATGAGAATTATATGGTTTTATGTCTTTGCCAATTAGCCTTTTTATAGGCATTTTCCATTAACAAAATAAAAAAAACGAACACCTATATTTTTCATGTTAATAAATATAAGTTGGTAAACTCATTTATTTTTGTCTTGTTTAAGAGATAATTTCATACAATCCAACTTTATTTGGTGATTTTAATTATAGTCATTAAATGTTACTTGCCTCCTATTGACTATAAGAGTTACTCAATAAATCATAACATGCTTGAAATTTAAACACGACGTATGTGTGGAATCATCTAGTCGTGCAATTAGGGAATAGAGAAATACACTGATAGAAAGATTTTAAATATGGTTTAATTCATTGTATAATGTTGAATTTATAAAGAAGTTTGTACTATTAAAAGTTCCTTTAAGTAGATAAAGAACGGATATCACATAGTACTATTTATACCCAAAAGGTCGTCATTTAATTAAGTATTGATATTATTACATCTATGTAATCAATTTTTTTCCACATTTAATTATTTTGATAAAATAACCCTTTAATTAATAAAAAAATTCCAAACCCTTTTTCAATTCAGTCATATTCACTTGAAAATTTAATTTTTATAAAAGTTCTCTTTCTCCGCATTACGTTCTTAAAATCATTGCTCTGTTATATGTGACTGCCAAAATAAGTTTTCAATTATCAAAATTTAAACACAAACAAATATTATCTCATGTATATCATAACCTTTCTCTCTTTTTCTCACTCATATTTCAACATCGGCTATTCTACTAATATACTACCTTTGTGAATAAAATGAGTCGATCATTCCCTTTATGGATGTTTCGTTGAAAGAGTCCTCATTGAAATCTTATCCCTATAATCTTCATAACCCTTCAACGTTAACCTTCAAATATTATGTAAATATCTATCTTTCCGAACTCAAGATATACATAATTATGTATTAACTAATATTATACTTTTCAATCATTGGCTTTTTGCTCATAACGAATATATTTGTGTGTGTGTGTGTGTGTGTGTGTGCGTGTGAAGTAACTAGAACACCTTAATCACTATCCTAGTGTATGTTTGGTAGACGCAAATGTATGTCAAATAAAATTGAATTTACTTTTTTTTTCAATGTTTTAATAGTGATGATTAATTTAACAAGTATAATAGAGTTACCAGACTTTATGATGTGTATGACGAATACTCTCTTTTGTCGACGGTAGATCACTTTGTCAAATATATATTACCCCCTCCGTTACACCCAAAGAGTGTATGTTCGAAAAGTCTAATTATTGAGAGATATATAATAAGAATTAGAGTTGGTCATAATTATAATAACTTTAGCACATAATCCATATGTTATTATCAAAAGTGGAGGGTAATGTTGAAATGCTTTAGAAATTGTGGATGTGATTTTTGAAAATAGAATCATAATATGAAACATTTCGAAATAGTAGAGTTGACTCTTTGCCCAGAACGGAGGAAGTAGTTAAAAGGACTTGACTATGTTGTTACCTATTTTTTGTTGTTACCATATGACATTTCAAAAGAAATGTATAACCTAAATTAAAACAGAAAAGTAGTTAACTTTATATCTATTCTAATCATTTATATATTTGGACGTGATAAACTCAACGTAGTCCTTACTTGAATACTATTTTTACTAATTGAACATGGTAGAACACCCAACGCATCTACGTTTGATAAACATATGGTAACTATTCATGTGATAATTTGGCATCATAAAAACAAGTACATGACTCTCGAACATATTTTTTAATTCATTAATATTTGTCTTTATAAACCTTATTTCTCTAATCATCCTCATCTGAAGTAAAACGATTACAAGATACAAATGATCTAAATAAAGTATAAACAACTTGTTCTTTAAATTGATAGCCTTGCAATCTAAACATAGTATAAATATTCACTCAAAACATCTTATTATTAATATTTTGCCAAAGGTTTACTATCATGAGATTGATTTACGCAGAGTGATTGAAAAAAAAAATTCTTAATTTTGTTGCGTGAGGTGGTTGATTATTATTTTAATTGAGAATTGAAAGAAGATAATTCAAAAAGAAAAGATTACATTGTGTGTGTGTGTGTCTATATATATATATATATATATATATATATCTACTAACGGTGGTCTTAATATGTAAATCTATTTTTTTTCCAAAATTTTATCATCGCCACTAAGCTAAACCTAACAACGAATTAAGATTCATGTTTCCTATCATGTTTTGAATTCAATATACACAAGAACACAATCGTTTTTTTTTTTTCACATTTATTCAAATTATGTCATAAATAAGGAGGGATTTAAATCTCTAACTCTCCATCAAATATATGGGAAATAATAAAAATGGAAAATAGAAATCGTAAAAAATTTCATTTTAGGAGAACATAATTGAAATTTTTTAAAAAAATAAAGAAGAAACTATCAATAGGTTACCTAGTTGGTATACATTTTCAGTATATTAATAGCAGGCAAACAATGATCGTGTGCATTTCCCTAGCTAAATTAAATAGACAAGAAACATGTATATGTTGTTGAGCAAAATTAAAATGGCACCTTTGACCTCCCACACCTAATTTATTGAATCAACTTGAAATCATATGTGGCACCCTAGCCATTCGTTGCTTGTGTTTATGCATTCATATTGCTTGTGAGCATGTTTGCATAGTCTATATATGATTTAGAATCATTCATAAGTCATTCATGAAGCTCTTAACATGTTTAGAATCAGGTATGCTTGCTTGTTGAATCGCCGGTGCGATTGTTTTGTTTTGGCCTTAGCGATTTCCCTCGTTGCTCGTATTGCTTGTATTTCATCGTGCGAAGTGTTCGTTGAGTTCTCGGCCTTGTATTCAGGTCATAACCATGTTTAAACAAGCTTTTTCCATGTCCAAGTTATCCCAGTATGATTGGTGTTTGATTGGTGTTTGATTCGTTAACCATTCGTCGCATGATTCGAGCCTTGTTCTACCTTGTTCCGGATGTTGTTCGGGTGTGTTTCCGACTTGTTTTGAGTTGGGTTAGACCTTAGAATGGTTGCCCATGAGTTTGGGACCATTTAGGACATGTTTAGACCATGTTCAAGGGCTGGACCATGCGCTCGCATCGAATTCTGATCACCAGCTCGCGGGACAGTGATGAGAGCATTGCAAAATGGTCATAAGCTTACAGAAGTCCAGGCGCCCGCCTGGCCATTTGTGAGGTGCCCGCCTCAAGTACTGGAGTCACCTACGGAATTTTTCTCTTGCAATCTGATTGTGACCAATTAGACCCTTAACCCCCCATCCTAATTGACCATAAACCTCGCTAACCCTCCTTACTTATGTCCTAACATCTCTAACATGTTTTAAGAGTGGATTAAGAGAGCTTTAATGATCTATTAAACTACCAAAATCAGATTTAAAAGAGACCACATCATGTTGACACTTGTCCCACTCAATTTTTAGACCAATATAAGCCACATCTACATATTTTGACCCTCATTCCTCTCCCTCACTCTCCAAAAACGGGATTTCATTTCTCTCAAGCTCTCCCATGGCTTCTTGAAGCTATCTTCTTCATCCTCCATGATCCTTCACTCATTTGCTCAAGCCACCTCCACAAGAAGTGAAGAACTTGAAGAGTAGAACATTTTCAACCGATTAGTTTTCTCATTTGCTTTCTTGGGTGTAGAATACAAGTAAGTTACAACTCTTCTTCTTTGTTTTAGTTCTCATTGACCCTAAGGAAAACAAAGCTTATGATGATTGAGGTCAATGAGGACACATATTGTGACAGCCCGACCCGGACTCCAATGCGGAATCCCAAGGTCGTGCCACCAAGACAAGCTAAAAGACGGAGAAGCACCTGCTAAGCATAATGGTACGAGTCAAAAGATGAGCCATCAAGCTCGAATAGGAAGGTAAAGCCATAACGGCAATACGGAACAACCAAAAACTAAAATCTGCGGAAGCAAATCATAAGTGGAACCCAAGCCTTTAATCCTAAACAAAGGAACGCAAGGCTGAGAGATAACTATCTCTCGACAAATCTACGACTCGCGTGACGCAACATTACGCACGGATAACAAACCATCGGCAAACCTAAGGCCGGCAAAGCTACAAGATCCCAACCTGATATAAAACCACTCGACGGCTATAACATGCCGGAGGAACAAACCAACTAAACGAATAAGATATTAAAATACTAACAACTAACCGAAGTCTCTCGACTAATGTCGTCGGATATGACAAAACCGACAATACTAGAATAAGTGAGCTAAAGCATGCTCGAAATAACAAGGGAACAACTCTAAAGAGATACAACAGCTCGACCAAACAAGTCGGCTCCCCAAAATAATACGATAACAAAATACTAGCATATTCTACCCAAGTAAAGTCTACATAACTTTACATTCGTGTCTCACAAATACATAATAACAATAAAAATAATAATCCAAGCTATTGCCTGGAAGACCACCTGCTATCCGACAAGCGCCCGAAGCTGCAATGCGTATTAATGAGCTTACTGCAAAAACTAAGGAAAACAAACACACGAAATGAGTCATAATGACCCAGTAAGTTACTAAATGCAATTGTATGGCATAGCATGACGTGGCATGGCATAATGCACAAGCATGTATAAAATCATGGCATCTTGATAGCATACCAATAATAACTTGTATTAAGTCACCAAGTAACATAAACTTCATAAACCACATAGCACGTTATCTTTCATATAAGTGCTCATAGTAAGCCACATAAGGGATAGAGAAGATACCCAAATAGTGCCGTTGTGCTGCTCCTGCAATACACATTAGTAACCGGGTTGTACCATTGATGCTCGTGATTACATCGACATACTGAGCGGCTACACCTCAAGGGCAGCCCTTTCTCAGTCTAGCTTAGCATAATCCACTCGCTCTATTGCTTACGAGATGGGCTAACTTCCCCACTGGGGCCAACAGTGGAGGGTGTGTGTCACGACCCGACCCGGATTCCAGTACCGAATCCCGAGGTCGTGCCGTTGGAACTACACAAGAGAGGACAAACACTTGCTAAAACAAAGTGTAAGTGGAACATTCGAGCTAACAAGCTCTAGACACGAACAAGCCTAGGACTAAAATCGACTTTCAAAATTTCGAAGATGCGGAAGCATTATAGAACAAGCCCTCGAGCTTAAGAGCTCGAGGCTGAAACAAATGAAACCAAGAGGCGTTGCCTCACAAGGTATGAAAACGAAACTCACGTGTCTTGCAACATTGCGGGCTTGAGAACTAACCATCGGCACTCCAGGCCGGCGTTCCATCAAAAATCAACCTAATATAACAATGACCCACGGCTAAAGCATATCGGGGTAACAACAACAACAACTAGGATAATTAGAATAATGAAATCCCCAAAGCTACTACTGCCTGGGGTACAACTGACAGATTACTCTACTATGGAGTACTTAGGCCCGACTACAAATGTCGGCTATTGGAATAATACAACAATACTACAACAATCTACCCGACTGCAAAGTTTATATAACTTTACAAAAGAAATATCGTCCTCAACAAAATAAAAGGACACAAATATAAATACTGAAATAAGCGGACTAGGTTCCGCTAGCAAAATCGAGGAGGAGATAGCGCACATATATCACGACCTCAACTCAACTATCGATCCACGTGGCTCACGCTACGAGGCGGGATCTACTCGGCCTCAGCAGCGGCTAACGAACAAGCAATCTGCACACTGAAAAGTAAAGTACGGAGTGAGTCATAAAGACTCAGTACGCTACTACAAACAACACATCATAAATGAAACATTGTTATAATAAAACTTGTCATCGTCCTGTTACGACTAAAACCTACGAAGACGTGTCGTATACACGACACTTCTCAAGATAATCTCTCTGTTCATGTACTAAACTGTCCAAACGACTAGGGTGAAATTCCCTGATCATAAACAAACAAAATAAGTCAGAAAACATTTCACAAAGAATCAACATATATAAAGGAATGTATATCTATATATATACACTTTATGTCATTCCTGGAATTCTCAAGTATAAGTATATGTATCTACATATATACATAACAAGTCTCTCATTAATTTACAATCAATACAGACATGGTCATTTAGATTTCATGTCTCAGGTAACACTTTGTTATCACATAAGTGCTCATAGTAAGCCACATAAAGGTTTAAGAGAGAATACCGAATCAATGTCGATGTGTTGCTCCTGAAATCACAAATATTAATCATATCGTGCCAGTGATACTCGTGATCGGGTATCAAAGTACCGAGCTCTCTTCTCGGGTCCGAGCTCTCTACTCGGGAAAATAGCACTAGCCAATGCGCTCTTTTGGTTACGACAAATGGGGCTACTTCCCCACTGTAGCTAGTAGTGGAGGGGTATGTGAACCGAATCCGGTGCGACGATACATTGCAACCACGAATCCCATAATTCGTGAAGACAATGCATCGTCTCACCATCAACGTAAAAACTCAAGTAATGCCAGCTGGACTTATATGCAATGCACAAGTAGATGTTTACTTGCCAATTCTCAAGTAGATATAATGATCTACTAAATTCATACGATTATGCACATTGTTACATGTAACGCCCCATAATCTTGCATGTGCATTCTATGCTTGTCTTTATACTTTCTTGGTTGATTGTGAGCATGTTTACTTAGTATATAAATGTTTTAGAATCATTCATAAGTCATTCTAGAAGTCCATAACATGTTTAGAATCATATAAACTTGTTTGTTGAATCGTCGGTTTAATCGCGTTGTAATTGGCCTTAGCGATTCCTCTCGTTGCTCGTATTTGCTTCTATTTCGACGTACGAAGTGTTCGTTGAGTTCTTGGCTTTATATTCAGGTCTTAATCATGTGGAAACAAACCTTTTTCATGCCCAAGATATCCTAGTTTGATTGGTGTTTGATTGTAGTTTGATTCGTCGTTCATTCGTCGCGTGGTTCACGCCTTGTTCTAGCTTGTTCCGGGTGTTGTTCGGGTGCGTTTCCGACTTGTTTTGAGTAGGGTTAGACCTTAGAATGGTTGCCCAAAAGTTTGGGACCATTTAGATCAAGTTTAGATCAAGTTTTAGAGGTTCTGGAGCCGAGGCGCGCATGGGGGCGGTGAGGCGCCCGCCTCAAATGCGGGGAGCAATTGGAGAGTGGTCGAACTTGAGGATGGCCTCAGTAGTTGAGGCGGCATGGCCTGGGTGGCGCCCGCCTCACTGCTGTCTGTGCGGGATTATTTTCTCCTGTTCTGGAATTGGACGACTTGTACTCTTCAAACCCCTATCTAAACCTATCCTAAACCTCCCTAACCCTTCCTACTTAAGTCCTAACATCCCTAACTAGATTTTAATGTTGAGTTAAGAGTTCATTAGTGGATCATTAAGCCACAAATCAGATTTAAAAAGGGACCACAAGTTGTTGACACTTGTCCCACTCACCCTTTTGACCAATATAAGCCACATTTCAGATTTTTGACTCTCATTCTCACCCTCACTCTTTCAAAAACGAATTTTCATCTTCTCCAAGACTCTTCCATGGTTTCTTGAGGTTCTCATCTCCATCCTCCCTCATCCATTCATCATTTGCCCAAGAGTCTTTCATTAAAGTTGTAGAGCTCAAGAAGAGGAGCATTTCCATCCGATTGGTTTCTTCATTTGCTTTCTTTGGTGTATAACTAGTAAGTTACCTTCTTCTTCATCTTCTTCCTTTAGTTCTCATTGACCCTAAGGAAACAAAGCCTATGGTGGTTGAGGTCAATGAGGGCACTTGTATGCTTCCTATGCTATCTTCTTGTATGTTGAGATTTTGAGCTTGTTAGGAGCATGTATAGGTTGGATTCTTGCCTATGAAAGTTTATAAAACTCTTGTATCTTGTCTATTTGAGGTTTGAACATGATAAAGCCATGTATTATATTTGTCATGGAAGTATTGATATATGTGAATGCCCTAGTTTATGCCTTCTTGAAATGTTGTGAAAGTGTTATGTGTTCTATCCTAAATTTTGGACTCTATGATATACATGAATCACTTTGCCTTGCCTTGGTGAATTTAATACTTTTTTGAACCTAGAAATGACCTAGGTTGGGTTATGAGGCACATAGCTTCAATTTCTCCAAATTTGGGAATTTAGAGCAAAGACTCAACGGAGTCGACTCTAGGGAATAATTGAACGTGTTGAACTCTAGTTTCAATCCCTACGAAGTTTGGACACCGTTTGATTTGGTTTACTCAAGTATGAGATTGGTTTGCTTGCTTATAACAAGTTTTCATGAAAGGTTGGTTTTGTGCAATTCAATTGCCTTGATATGATTTTATAGTAGAGATTAATACCCTACTTGGTTGGTCGAGTTCGCTCTTGTCGAATTCGGTCTTTGAATGGTTTAGTCAAGTAAATATCTACTTGTGCATCACATTGAGTCCAGCTGGCATTATTTGGTTTGTTTATTGGGTCAAGGTGGGACGATGCATCGCCTTCACGAATTATGGGATTCGTGCTCGCTATGGATCGCCGCACCTGGGACTTCACACACACCTCCATTGTTGGCCGCAATGGGGAAGTAGCCCCTTTGCCGTATCAGTTAAGTGCCGCATTGGCTTGCTATCTAGATCGAGTGGTACTTGATAAAAGTTGATGCATTCACAGAGCATCAATGTTGCACGATAAAGTATAATAAAGTTTTATTGCAGGAGCTACGAAGCGGCCGTGACTATATCATATCCTACTTGTATGATTTAAATTCCCGCACTTATATGAACAATGTGCTACGTGCTATATGATGATCATGTATTATAACTGAGATAAATGTCATGCTATAACATGAACATGCATTGTAGTAACTTACTAAGTCTTTCGACTTACCCTATTTGTTTGCTTTGTCTTTCCTTAGATCCGAGCCGAGGAGACGGTCCGGGATAGATTCGCTTTGTTCTCGTTTGGTTGTTTGTAACCTCAAGGTTGCTCTTTTGGACTTGTTAGTTAATCTTTTATTTTGGAAAGGACGTTGGGAAGCAAGTCATGTAGACTTGGCTTGGGGTTTTGATGTTGTTGTAACTTAACTACTTAACACTTGTAATCTTTTGGTATGCCGACTTACATGTCGAGCCTGTTTATATGTGTATGGTTCACTACGGTTTTCTTCCGCTAAAGCTCGTTTAATTATTGTTGTTGTTGTCTCCGGCATGTTGTGGCCGTTGAGGTTATTATAAGCATGTGTTAATAATTGTAGGAGTAGTTGTTGGGTTCCGGCTGTAACGTCGCCGATGACTTGTTTATTTTTAGGTTGTTTTTCCGGCCAAGTGTAGCCGAGTTGTTGTTTGTATGCGATGTTGCGCCACATGAATTTTATAATCCTACTTATGCATGCTTGTGTTATTGATTATTTGGACGGCACGACTCGGGATCTCGCATTGGGGTCCGGGTCGGGTCGTCACATTACAATAATCACAACAGGAACTCATTTAAGTCTTAAAATCCCAAGTGTCATGTTGTCCACTCTATCCAAGTCAAGGTCCAAAAGCTAGTAATCTAGTCAATGGATTCTAGGAGTCGTAGGGTCTCGTTCTACGTTTTCATTTAAGGCATTTCTAGGATCTCATTCAATTTAGGAACCCTAGTTCAGAAGTCACTAAGTCAAGTATGAGTTGGTAGCCTAAGTTGATTTCAAGTTCGCAGTTCCACTTGTTAATGGAATACAATTTAAATACAAGTTAGGAAATCAACACCAATAAAACCATCAAGTAATCAAAGGAAATATATGCTTTATGACTCATATTCTCAAATGCATACAAGATACAAATCTCAACAAAGGTAGGAATTATGCATTTTGTCATAATCTAAATCAACCATAGAATTTTATATTCTAGTAAACAACCAAGCTAAGTTATTTACTTAAACATTAACCCATCATATATTGACCAAGACTACTTTGTTAGTCTAGGTAGTTAATCAACAATGTTATATTCACTACAATATTTCTAGAATGATAAATCATTCTATAGTCTCAACTCATTAAAGTTCATGTTAATTCATAACTCATCCCATCATATATTCACGTGAATAGGATCGTTTATTAGATACAATCCACTATGCTCTAAGAGCATCTAAAGGGTCTCTACGTCGAAATTAAGAATACGCTCTACAATATCTCTGAATGGTAATCCATTCCTCAAACCAAATCAATCCTTCTCTACTCGATGTTCATGCACCGAAAGATACCCATTCTAACCATTGGAATTACAACTTAGTAATAACTCATTCTGCGCAGCCATTTTGTAAAATTGACCAATAACTCATCATAACTCTAAATTTCATGAA
Source organism: Codonopsis lanceolata (assembly GCA_013146195.2). Taxonomy (NCBI): domain Eukaryota; kingdom Viridiplantae; phylum Streptophyta; class Magnoliopsida; order Asterales; family Campanulaceae; genus Codonopsis; species Codonopsis lanceolata. Next base: position 13,223 of record JABEVN020000583.1, on the reverse strand, counting down.
TCTTACATATTCCGAAACTAGGCGTTTCAAACTATAACTTAGCCTTTTAAAACACTCAATTCAGACTTGTATTCATCAAGTCATGGTCACTTCAAGTTCAAGTCTAAAATCTGATTTCCTGCTATTACACATTCTGCTCAGTCAACTTGTAAATTCAACCATTCATTCCTCACAACTCCAAATTTCATGAATTTTATATATTCAGAAACTAGATCCTTGAAACTATAATTTAGAACTTTAAAGTACTTCATTTGGACTTGTATTATTTTGAATACGGTCACCTCAATCCCATGGAAAAATCTGTTTTCACTGTGACAGTCTCACTGTCGCAGCCATGTTTCGTGACTCATGAAAAATACTTCCTTAACTCGAAAATTAATGAAACTTTTACAGAGAGTTACCTAACATGTATAGATATAACATATCCAAGAATCAAAAAATTATCACAGACGGAATTGCTACAGTATTTTTCGGAAATATGCCTAAAAGAGGGACTGCACCCATTTCAAAATCTGTTTTCTTTTTCTTTGTATCCCAAATTCTCAAACAACTTAATTTTGTTAACTAACAATATTCTCAAGCTAGTATCACCCAAGGATTTCAATTTGAGTCCTAAACCCAATCAATACACAAATTCACCAATTCCGGTCTCACACGACCAAATCTCGAAATCTCCCAATTAAGACCCGACGAACCCAAAAAGTCATAGGAATTTATCCTAGGGCTCAAAACAACAATTTAAAATTTTAATTAACTCCATTGATTCAAAATACAATTTTCCAAATTCTAGGGCAATGTATAATTTCGGGATTTATTTCCTTTTGAATATTCTAAACCCAATAACAAGTAATTTTCATTCATAATTACTTCAATAAACACAACAAACCCAACAAATCCAACCTCATGTTCAACAGCCCCAAACCCTATATTTTTACAAATCAAAACCCATCATCAAGACATGTAATAACTCAACAATTCATGAGGAACAAGTCTCTAACACCCTAGCATCAATTTAAGCTAGAAAGAGAAAGTAGGGGGTTTAGTCACGTACCTATTTCGGCCAATAAACTCGAGATTCAACTGGGACAAACTGAGGGGAAATGTTCTCCTCGTCGAGAGCTTCGCGATGGTGGTGACGGCTCGACGATCGGACGCTCGTAGCTCCGGCAATCGCCGGAGTTCCTCCATGGGAGCTCTCAAGCTCGCTGTCTCGCCCTCTCAGCATCTCACGGTGGCAGCTCCAAATTATGAAGGGAAGGAAGGAGTTTTAGATATTAAGGAAGGCTAATGGACCAAGTTGCCCCCCAAGGGAGTGTACAAGAGAAAGGGAGGGGGTTTAATTGGGGGATAGGATGGAGTTTTCACTCCAAAAATCAGAAAAACATTGGCTGCCCCGACTGCTACAGTACCTGCCTGCTACAGTAACCGCGAGTGCTACAGTAATTTTCAAACGGCTCCAGTTTGAACACCGTTTGATGAAACGACATGATTTCTTCTCCTGACACTCTGTAAATGTCTAAAGTTAAAGCCTTAAAAATCTCAAACCAAACAAAAATCTTTTGAGGGTTCCTCGATCAAAACAACTCAGCTACGTACCAAAATCAGTCTGTACTACTTAGTTGACTTAATTTTAAATCAACTCCAATTTGACTCCGTAAAGTTAATAATAATATCACATAAATATTTCTAACATGTAGGGACTAATATATTATTCCTTCAATCAATATTTTAACTATCATACAAATTAACCCTGTATGGTCAATTAAAATACTAAAACACTTTGGGGTCACAACTGCTAATTATTTATTTGCCTCTAAATGTCAAATAAAAATTTCTTATTACTATCTAAATTTATATAAGGGTATAATCATCCCCTAAATAAATTACCAACCTCGTAGGAGTTAGTTAAACTACTCCATATAATTTATTTCACTAAATCTGACTCCGTAGAGTCAATTACAAAACAATTAGATCTCAGAAATATAATAATAAAATTACATAATTTTTTTGGGGTGTTACAGTGTGTGAGGTCCCAGGTACGGCGATCCATAGCGAATACGAATCTTACGATTCGTATAGGCGATGTATCGTCCTACCCTGACATAAAAACCAATCCAAATATTGTCAGTTGGACTTACATGCAATGCACAAGTAGATATTTACTCGCATGCTCAAACAAGGATCAAGACCGATCATAGCGGACATATCAAATCAAGTAGGACATAAAGCTCTACACACCAATTTAATAATGCACATTTTTGCACATACATTACAAATCCAAACAACTTATAAGTTTAGTCAAAGAACCACATAATGAGGTACTCTTAATCCTCAAATCATCACCCAATCAAAAGTAGCATATAAGCTCAAGAAATCACAACATGAGGTCTACCGTAGCCCTCTACTCGGGATTCAACCAAAGACTAATATTTTAGTCTAAGAACAATCATAAATCAAGACTTAGCATTTTAGTCTATACATAAAGGCATACCGGACTCAACCATAGTCCTAACCGTCGTACATAATCGACATCCTCAAAACCATTCTCATGAATGACAAGACTACACCGTAGTCCAAGACCCGCAAGTTTTCCATGTAAAACGCTCATCTGAATTTCCTAAAAGAAATCTCATTCAAATAATCATTTCTTAAGGATACACGAGATCATTGATTGGTCTCTAATGCTCCGTGCTCTACGAGCACGCTCTAAATAAATCCCCAATAAGCCTCTATATCGTGGGTGTCACAAATGGGACACAATTCGAGATGCTCGGGTACTCATCATCAAAACCAACCAAACCCAAACATCGTAGGATTTCAACCTAAGGCTCACTAACATCTTATTGAACCTAAAATGACTCCATTGAGTCTTAATATCACATTTCCTTGAATACATATTTCATAAATCCCAAAATTAACACATCATTTAAATTCATAACAATTCTCCCAAAAATAATCCGGGCTTGTTTCTCAAGCCTAAAAATCCAAGAACTCAACATAATCATAGTCAATGAAAACCCAAATGTCGTAGGACTTCAACCCGAGTTCATTAACACATTATTGAACTTATTACGACTCCGTTGAGTCTAAATACTAAGTTTCATTTCTTACACATTTCATCAATCTCAACAATAACACTCACCTCAATTTATAACAATTTCCAAAATAATTCGGGCTTAATTCCCAAGCCCTAAATTCATAAAAATCTTAACAAAGAGATAACACATTTCTCCCAACACACAACATCATTCAAATCAACCTACACATGGCATTGACAAGTTCATACCTCCAAAAATATACAAAATAGGCATATTTCCACCATGAACCCAAATAACATATGGACATGATTTCTAGCATGCTCATAAGCCTAGAAACACAAGATGAAGAGTAATCATATACCTCAACAATCATAGAAGCCACTCCATAAATGCTCCTAACAAGTTTATACTTCCAAAAATCCCCAAATTGGGCATACCAAGCATATCAAGTGTTCATTGCCCACAAATAGCATATAGGTTGTTTTCCTTAGGGCCAATGAACCAAAATCAAAAGGGAGTAACTTACCTAGCTTGAGTGAAAACTCCAAAGAACGCAAATCCGATCGGTAAACTTGTTCTACCCGTCGCATACGTCAAGAATCCGAAGTTTGAAGGCAATCGGACGGTTGGATCGTCTTGGATCGAAGGAAGAATGAAGCTAGGGCTTGAATCTCCCAAGGACTCTCCATCTCTCTAATACATATGGTGGAGAAGAGAAGAAATGAAAGGATTTACTGATTTCTCAAAAGGGTTTGGGTATTTATACCCCCAAAATAAGGAGGGCACAATAGACATTTCCTTAGTACAATTAGTAGAGATTAGGATTAATCAATCATTAATCTAACCTTAATTAACTTCCAACTAATGTTAGGACATGTTTAGGGCTAAGTATGGGTGGTTAGGAAGGGTTTAGAGGGGGTTTAATGAGGGTAGGTTAGACAATTCTCGTCAAAACACAAAGCAGGGAAAAATCCCGTAGGTGTCTCCTGATGTTGAGGCGGGCGCCTCACTCAAGGCCAAGCGGGCGCCTGGGCTTCTGGGAGCTGCTCATGATCATTTTGCAATGCTCCCAGCATTGCCCCGCGAGCTGGTGATCAGAATTCGATGCGAGCGCATCGTACAGCCCTTGAACTTGGTCTAAACACGTCCTAAATGGTCCCAAACTCATGGGAAACCATTCTAAGGTCTAACCCAACTCAAAACAAGTCTGAAACACACCTGAACAACATCTGGAACAACTCGGAGCAAAACCGGGAGGAGGTGCAACAACGTGCAACCGGAACGACGAATGAACTCGCAATCGAACGAGCAATGAAAGGAGACTTTTAAAGCAAGTATAAGGGCTAATGAAGAAGCTTAAATACTTCTAGGAAGTTGAATAACAACTAGGGAAATAATAATTCCAAAGGAGAGACGATTACATGACTCAATCCCCGAACTACGCGATAGAGACGAACGCTATCTCCAAAGCTTCCAAATCATCGATAGACTTAAGGAACACCTCCAAATTGAAGTCTAATACATCTAAACATGTTAATAAACCATCATATAGAGGTCTAGGACCAAACCGAGGTCACAAACACAAAACGCAAGCAAACCCTCAATCGCGTCGCATTCCGACTATCGTCGAATCACGACTTGTGACTTTAGCAAGTCAACAACTATATGGCATCTATTAATAGTGTTTTGGTTTTAATGTGGTCTCTCATACACATCTAGACCCTCTCGCAAACCAATCATACAGTCGACAAAGGAAGAAGTGCAAATATTGCATGCAAACCGAGCTAACGAAGGAGCGAGGTGTTACATATATGCTTCCTATGCTCTCTTCTTGTGTTTTGAAAGTATGAACTTGTTAGGAGCATGTATAGGAGGATTTTATGCTTAATAAAATTTATAATACTCTTTCATCTTGTCTATTTAAGGTTTTGAACATGTTAGAAACATGTATTATATTTGTTGATAGAAGTGTTGTTATATGAGAATGCCCTAATTTGAGCCTATATGATATGTTGTGAATTTGTTATGTGTTCTATCCTCAAAATTGGAACCTATGATGAATATGAATCACATTACAATGCCTTGATGAATTTTATGACATAGATGAACTTAGTAATGGCCTAGGTTGAATTATGAAGCACATAGCTTCAACTACCCGAAATTTGGAATTTTTAGTAAAGACTCAACGGAGTCGACTCTAGGGAAGATTTGAACGTGGTAAACTCTAATTTCAATCCCTACGAAGTTTGGACAGGTTTACTCAAGTCTAAGTTGAGTTTAATTATGTGCATTTGAACCCGTTGTGATTACTTGGTTATGAGCAATTAATTGCCTTGACATGATTTATTGTAGAGATTAATACCCTACTTGGTCTGTCGAGTTCGCTCTTGTAGAATTCGATCATTATTTGGTCTTGAAGAGTAAATATCTACTTGTGCATTGCATTAAGTCCAGCTGGCACTATTTGGTTTGATTTTTATGTCAGGGTAGGACGATGCATCGCCTTCACGAATTGAGAGATTCGTGCTTGCTATGGATCGTCGTACCTGGGACCTCACACACCCCTCCATTGTAGGCCGCAATGGGGAAGTAGCCCCTTTGCCGTAACAATACGTGCATCACAGGCTGCTATTAGCCGGCGGAGTTCGGTATATCGATGCGAAGTCATGAGCATCGTAGTCACGATATTGGGTTAACAAACTTTATTGCAGGAGCTACGAAGCGGCCGTGCCTATATCATATCCTACTTGTATGATTTATTTTCCGCACTTATGTGAATAATGTGCTAAGTGCTATATGATGAACATGAGCCATAATTGTGATAAACGCCATGCTATAACATGAACATGCATTTTAGTAACTTACTAATTCTTTCGACTTACCCTATTTGTTTGTTTTGTTTTCCTTAGATCCGAGCCGAGGAGACGGTTCACGCTAGATTCTCCATATCACGTTTGGTTTCTTGTGAGCTCAAGGTTGCTCCTTTGGGACTTTTGGTAGTTAGTCTTTTATTTGGCAAGGACGTTGGGAAGCAAGTCATCTAGACTTGACTTTGGGGTTTTTGCTGTTGTAGTATAACTTAATGACTTGATACTTAAAATCTTTTGTATGCTAATGGTTCACTACAGTTTCTTCCGCTTAACACTCTTTTAAATTATTATTGTTGTTGTTGTCTCCGGCATGTTGTGGTCGTTGAGGTTTTTATAAGCATGTGTTAAAATTGTAGGAGTAGTTGTTGGGTTGTTAACGTTCCTACCGATGACTTGTTTAATTTAAGTTATTTTCCGGCCAAGTGTAGCCGAGTTGTTATTTGTATGCGATGTTTCGCCACATGAGTTTTATTATCCTACTTATGCATGCTTACTTGTGTATATTTGGGCGGTCCGACTTGGGGTTTCGCATTGGAATCCGGGTCGGGGTGCCACATCATATATATATATATATATATGTTATTTTTGCATCATCATTAGATTGAAGTAGTCCATATATGGATATCTTATGGATTGAGTATCTGCAATCTACAAGAACATGTTGCATCGAGAGAAAGCACACCAAGTTTGTTTTCTTTTTATAGTTTGGCTTTACATATAGTGATAAGAAGATTTCTTACAAATAGGATACGCTTCAAACTTATCACTAGGGATGAATCTTTATAAAAAAAATGACATTTCAGAAATGCTATGATAATAATTCCAAGTAAATTAGAGTTACCCTCTGGAAGTAAAAAATCTCCAAAAATGGTAAAACATTTTACAAACTGATCGATATTCATGGCATTTCATCAATCAAAGCATTGCTTCTTTTTATATTGAATGACGAAATGCCATGAACACGATCGGATTGAAATGTTTTGTAGCGATTCATGTGCAACTCTTTAACATTAAAAAATTGGTAAGAGTGTTGAAAACTATCAACAATGAGTTCGTTATTCATGGCATTTCACCAAAACAAAAATAAGATTACAAACCTCAAATGGTCAAATGCCATGAATACGAACAAATTATTGTGTTTTGCTTTAGTAGAGAAGGAGAAATAGAGAGAATGAGAATTATATGGTCTTATGTCTTTGCCAATTAGCCTTTTTATAGGCATTTTCCATTAACAAAATGAAAAAAACGAACACCTATATTTTTCATGTTAATAAATATAAGTTGGTAAACTCATTTATTTTTGTCTTGTTTAAGAGATAATTTCATACAATCCAACTTTATTTGGTGATTTTAATTATAGTCATTAAATGTTACTTGCCTCCTATTGACTATAAGAGTTACTCAATAAATCATAACATGCTTGAAATTTAAACACGATGTATGTGTGGAATCATCTAGTCGTGCAATTAGGGAATAGAGAAATACACTGATAGAAAGATTTTAAATATAGTTTAATTCATTGTATAATGTTGAATTTATAAAGAAGTTTGTACTATTAAAAGTTCCATTAAGTAGATAAAGAACGGATATCACATATTACTATTTATACCCAAGAGGTCATCATTTAATTAAGTATTGATATTATTACATCTATGTAATCAATTTTTTTCCACATGTAATTATTTTGATAAAATAACCCTTTAATTAATAAAAAAAAAATTCCAAACCCTTTTTCAATTCAGTCATATATTCACTTGAAAATTTAATTTTTATAAAAGTTCTCTTTCTCCGTATTGCGTTCTTAAAATCATTGATCCGTTTTATGTGACTGCCAAAATAAGTTTTCAATTATCAAAATTTAAACACAAACAAATATTATCTCATGTATATCATAACCTTTCTCTCTTTTTCTCACTCATATTTCAACATCGGCTATTCTACTAATATACTACCTTCGTGAATAAAATGAGTCGATCATTCCCTTTATGGATGTTTCGTTGAAAGAGTCCTCATTGAAATCTTATCCCTATAATCTTCATAACCATTCAACGTTAACCTTGAAATATTATGTAAATATCTATCTTTCCGAACTCAAGATATATATAATTATATATTAACTAATATTATACTTTTCAATCATTGGCTTTTTGCTCATAACGAATATATTTGTGTGTGCGTGTGAAGTAACTAGAACACCTTAATCACTATCCTAGTGTATGTTTGGTAGACGCAAATGTATGTCAAATAAAATTGAATTGACTTTTTTTTCAATGTTTTAATAGTGATGATTAATTTAACAAGTATAATAGATTTACCAGACTTTATGATGTGCATGACGAATACTCTCTTTTGTCGACGGTAGATCACTTTATCAAATATATATTACCCCCTCCATTACACCCAAAGAGTGTATGTTCGAAAAGTCTAATTATTGAGAGATATATAATAAGAATTAGAGTTGGTCATAATTATAATAACTTTAGCATATAATACATATGTTATTATCAAATGTGGAGGGTAATGTTGAAATGCTTTAGAAATTGTGGATGTGATTTTTGAAAATAGAATCATAATATGAAATATTTTTGAAATAGTAGAGTTGACTCTTTGCCCAGAACGGAGGAAGTATTTGGACGTGATAAACTCAACGTAGTCCTTACTTGAATACTATTTTTACTAATTGAACATGGTAGAACACCCAACACATCTACGTTTGATAAACATATGGTAACTATTCACGTGATAATTTGGCATCATAAAAACAAGTACGGGACTCTCGCACATATTTTTTAATTCATTAATATTTGTCTTTATAAACCTTATTTCTATAATCATCCTCATCTGAAGTATAAACAACTTGTTCTTTAAATTGATAGCCTTGCAATCTAAACATAGTTTAAATATTCACTCAAAACATCTTATTATTAATATTTTGCCAAAGGTTTACTATTATGAGATTGATTTACGCAGAGTGATTGAAAAAAAAAATTCTTAATTTTGTTGCGTGAGGTGGTTGATTATTTTTTTAATTGAGAATTGAAAGAAGATAATTCAAAAAGAAAAGATTACATTGTGTGTGTGTGTGTGTCTATATATATATATATATATATATATATATATATATATATATATATATATATATATATATCTACTAACGGTGGTCTTCATATGTAAATCTAATTTTTTTCCAAAATTTTATCATCGCCACTAAGCTAAACCTAACAACGAATTAAGATTCATGTTCCATATCATGTTTTGAATTCAATATACACAAGAACACAACCGTTTTTTATTTTTTTTCACATTTATTCAAATTTATTTAATAAATAAGGAGGGATTTAAATCTCTAACTCTCCATCAAATATATGGGAAATAATAAAAATGGAAAATAGAAATCGTAAAAAAAGTTCATTTTAGGAGAACATAATTGAAAAGTTTTTTAAAAAATAAAGAAGAAACTATCAACATGTAATGTGACCACCCGACCCCATTCCAATGCGGAATCCCAAGGCGTCGCCAAGACAAGCTAAAAGATGGACAAGCACCCGCTAAGCGTAGTGGTGCGAGTCAAGAGTTGAACCAACAAACTCAAAACAGGAATGAAAAGCCATAACGGCAAAACAGAATAACCAAAAACTAAAATCTGCGGAAGCAAATCATAAATGGGACCAAAACCTATAGTTTTAAACTAAGGAATACCAAGCCGAGCGACTAATTATCTCTCGACAAATCTATTTACTCGTGACGCAACATTGCGCGCATACAACAAACCATCGGCAACCTAAGGCCGCGAAACAACAAGAATTCCAACGATAAACGACAACTCAACGGCTATAACATGCCGGAGGAATAGATCAACTAATGAATAAGATATTCAAATTCTAACAACTAAACACAAGTCTCACGACTAACGTCGTCGGAGATGACAATACCAACAATACTAGAATGAGTGAGCTAAAGCATGCTCGAAATAACAAGGAATAACTTCTAAAAGATACAACAGCTCGACTAACGAGTCGGCTACCAAAATAATACAATAACACAATACTAACATAGTCTACCCAAGTAAAGTCTACATAACTTTACATCCGTGTCTCACAAATACAAAATAACATAATAATAATAATAATAATAATAATTCCAAGCTTAGAGCCCGGAAGACCACCTTCTAGGAATCACTATCCGAAGCCGCCACGCGTACTAACGGGATCGCTGCAAAACTAAGGAAAACAAACACACGAAATGAGTCATAATGACCCAGTAAGTTACTAAATGCAAATGTATGGCATAGCATATCGTGGCATGGCATAATGCACAAACATGTATAAAATCATGGTATCTTTATAGTCTACCAATAATAAACTTGTATCATGTCATCATGTAACATAAACTTCATTAACCGTGTAGCACGTTTTCTTTCATATAAGTGCTTATACCTAAGCACGTAAAATCAAGATCTGGGTCTAGCTCTTTAAATGATCATAAACTGGGTTTCATTCCTCAAATGATCATAACTCACCAGTTCTCTTTAATGAGTTCCTCGTTACATTCATCCGACTCCGGGGATGAGAAATGGGAGCTCGATATCAGGCTAGGAGCCGCTAATACGAGACCACATCCCACTATCGGCCAAATAGTGAGGAGAAAGGGGTACCAATGCGGCGATTCATAGCGAATGTTTCCAAAGGCCATGAATCGTCCCATTGCCGACAAAACGACTGGACTCAACTCAAAATCAAGATGATCAAGTAGATTATTTACTTGTATAAACCAATAAGGACCAAGTTCCTCACAAAAGAACTTATTAATTCAAGTAGGTCATAATGCTCTACAAAACCCAATAAATAATGCACATACTTGTACACACTTAACACATTCAACTAACTTGTAAGTTTAGTTCAAAACCACGTATTGAGGTATTCATAAACCTCAAGTCATTACCAATTCAAGAATAGCATATAAGCTCAACAATTCACAACATGAGGTCTACTAAAGTCCTCAACTCAAGATTAAATCAAAGACTACTACTTAGTCTAAGAACCACCACAATTCAAGGCTTAGCATTAAGCTTCACTTAAAGGCACACCGGACTTAGCCAAAGTCCTTATAGCCGACATCATCAAAACCCATCTCATGAATGACAAGACTACCTTGTAGTCTAAATTCGCAAGTACTAACATATGCTCGCGACTAAATTCCTTATAGCGAATTCTTCGAATAACCATTACTAAATAGTGCTCGAGACCATGGGTTGGTCTCTAATACTCCGTGCTTTACAAGCACGCTCTAAACAAGTTCCCAATGGGTCTCTATAACATGAGTGTCTCCATAGGACACAACAAGGTACTCGGATACGCACAACATAAGCAAACGAGACCCGAACATCGTAGGGTCTCAATCAAAGGCTTGTTATCTCATTATTGGCCTCACGATGACTCCGTTGAGTCTTAATTCTATATTCCATTCTTTATGTGTTTCATAGCCCCACAATTAAACATTTCATTCATATATACTACAAAATCCCAAAGTTCCTTCGGGCTTGATTCCCGAGCCCTAAAACCCAAGAATCCATCATAATTATAATCAAACGGAATCCAATTGTCGTAGGATTCCAACCCGAGTTCACAATCACATTAATGAACATATTTCGACTCCGTTGAGTCTAAAGGCTAGGTTTCCTCATTTACTTAACTCATCAATTAACAATAATTCTCCAATAGTTCGGGCTTGATTCGCAAGCCCTCAAATTCATAACCAACCCTACATAATTCATCCTCTTCACTTCATAACGATTTCCAAAGTAATTTGGACTTGATTCCCAAGCCCTAAAATCACAAAATCTTAACAAAGGAATAACCCATTTCTCCCAACACACAATATCATTCAAACATCCTCCTCAAGGCATTAACAAGTTCATAACTCCAAAATTCACAATTTAGGCATATTTCCCCAATGAACTCAAATAACATGTGGACATGATTTCTAGTATGCTCAATAGCCTAGAAACACAAAATGAAGGATAAACATATACATCAACAATCATAGGAGTCATCTACAAATACCCTTAACAAGTTTATACTTCAAAAAATCCCCAAAAATTGGGCAAACATAGCATACAAGTTGTTCATTGCCCACACATAGCATACAAGTTGTTTTCCTTAGGGCCAATGAACCAAAATCAAAAGAAAGTAACTTACCTAGCTTGAGTGAAAACTCAAGAGAACACAAATCCGATCGGTGAAGTCGTTCTACTCGTCGAGGGCTTCAAGAATCCGAAGTTTGAAGGAAATCGGGTGGTCGGATCGTCTTGGATCGAAGAGAGAAGGAAGCTAGGGCTTGAATCTCCCTTGGACTCTCTCTCTCTCTATAATACGTATGATGAGGAAGAAATGAAGAGGGTTTGGCTGATTTGGGGAGAGGTTAGGCTATTTATACCTCCTCAACAATAAGGGCACAATAGGCATTTCTCAAGTGCAATTAGTGGAGATTAGGGGTAATCAAGCTCTAATCCAACCTTAATTAACTTCTAAATAATGTTAGGACATGTTTAGGGTTAAGTATGAGAGGTTAGGAAGGGTTTAGAGGGGTTAAGGAGGGTAGAATAGGTAAAACACGTCACAACTCAAAACAGGAAGAAAATCCCGTAACAGATTTCTGGGCTGAGGCGGCGCTCAACTCACTCCATGCGCCGCCTCTTCCTCGCTGCACAAAGGGTACTCGATCCGAGGCGGGCGCCTCACCCATCCCATGCGGCCGCCTCCCGAACCTCCAAAACTTGGTCTAAACTTGATCTAAATGATCCCAAACTTATGGGCAACCATCCTAAGGTCTAACCCAACTCAAAACAAGTCTAAAACACACCCAACTCCCGAAACAACTCGGAGCGAAACGGGAAGGTGCAACAACAACTAATCCAACTCAAATCAAACGAAAGCAATGAAAGGAGACTTTTAAGGCAAGTCTAAGGGCTAATGAAGAAGCTTAAATACTTCTAGAAGTTGAATAACAACTTAGGGAAATAAGAATCCCAAAGGAGAGGCGATTACGCGACTCGATTCCTAACTACGATAGAGACTAACGCTATTCCAAACTTCCAAATTCGATAGACTTAAGGAACACCTCCAACTTGAAGTCTAATGCATCTAAATATGTTAATAAACTATCTTAAAGAGGTCTAAGACCCAAACCGAGGTCACGAACACAAAAACGGAAGTAAAACCTCAATCGCTGCCGCATTCTCGACTATCGCCGGTCACGACTTGTGACTTTAGCAAGTCAACAACTATATGGAGTTCTCTAAATAATGTTTTGGTCT
>JABEVN020000582.1:10000-29969 GCA_013146195.2 Codonopsis lanceolata | reverse complement strand
CAAAGTTAGGACCTAAGACCATTGATTGTATATTCATTGGGTATGCAATGAATAGTAGTGCGTCTGAATTCTTAGTACATAAATCTGACATTCATGTCAAATACAATAATTGAATCTCGTGACGCTGAATTTTTTGAGACGTGTTCCACATGAAAAAGGATATTTGTGAAAATACTCTAGAGACCACGTGAAAGTGCTTAAAAAAATAATGAGGATGTTGACCAAGAAGAAGCAAAGAGCTAAAAGCGCCAAAACTTTGGTCCAGATTTTATCATCAGTTTTATGATTGAAGGCCTCAATCATTTAAAGAAGCCATGGAGCTGACTCGAATCTACGATGCGGAAGAAATAGTGAGAATTGAATCCATTTTAAGCAACAACACTTGGCAAGTAGTTGATCTTCAAAAGGTTCTAAACCAATAGGATGCAAATGGATTTTCAAAAAGAAGCTAAGACGGATGGTTCCGTGGATAAATATAAGGCTCGTCTTGTTGCTAAAGGATATCGTCAAAAGGAAGGGTTTGATTTCTTTGACACATATTCTCTGTTACGAAATTACTTCAATTCGAATCTTAATAGCCATTGCCGCATTATATAAATTGTAGATACATCAAATGGATGTGAAAACGCATTTTAAATGGTGATTTGAATGAAGAAATTTACATGGAACAACCGAAGGCTTCAAAGTAAAAGGACAAGAGCACAAGGTGTGCAAGCTTGTTAAGTCCTTGTATGGTTTGAAGCAAGCTCTAAACAATGGCATGAGAAATTTGACAATGTCATGACTAGGAATGGTTTTATCACAAATGAATGTGATAAGTGTGTATACTCAAAGAAATTTGGTAACACATATGTATTTGTTTGTTTATATGTAGATGACATGCTCATATTTGGTCATGACATTGAGGTTATAAACAAAACAAAGAAAATGTTCACCAATAACTTTGATATGAAAGATATGGGTGAAGCGGATGTAATCTTGGGAATGAAAGTTTCTAAAACTTCCAATGGAATTAATTTATCTCAAACACATTATGTGGATAAAATGATTGAGAGATTTAATTCTCATGGTATTAAAGAGACTAATAATCCTTTTGCCCCATATAGTTCTTCACAAGAATCTTGGAATGCGAAACAACAATTAGAGTATTCCCAAATCATTGGAAGCCTAATGTACTTGATCACGGTGCACAAGGCGGGATATAGCTTACATGTAAGTAAGCTAAGTCGTTTTACTAGCAATCCTAATAATGAACATTGGAATGCATTGTTAAGAGTATTAGGATACATAAAAGCGAACTAGAGAGTATTCATTGCACTATAGCAATTATCCTCAGGTAGTTGAAGGATATAGTGATGCAAATTGGATATCGATGAGATGAATCCAAGTCTACTAGTGGCTATGTATTTACTCGGTGGAGGTGCCATATCTTGGAAATCTTCTAAGCAAACTTGTATAGCTCGATCAACGATGGAATCGAGTTTATTGCTTTAGATAAAATTTGGAGAAGAAGCCGAATGGCTTAGACACTTCTTAGAAGATATTCCTCTATGGCCAAAACCCAGTGCACATATATGTATACATTGTGATAATCAAGCAACTATAGCTAGGGCGGAAAATTTTATATATAACGGCAAATCTCGACACATACGTCGTAGACATAACACCGATTAGACAGTTACTCTCAAAGCGGAACAATTTCAATTGATTTCGTGCGATCAAAGGATAACCTTGCGGATCCATTTACTAAAGGTTTATCTAAAGAGAGAATAAACGTGCATCGAAAAAATGGGGCTAAAGCCTAAACAAATCTAAGTCAACTTGCGGAAACCTAACTTGGCGTGGAGATCCCACGGACTAGGTTCAATAGGAAAACTAGTCATGATTGATTTGAGCAAAGCACTTGGAAGTTTATCTTCATCCCATTTCTATAATGAAAAAGTGATGCCTACAAAATGGTAGAGGTTAAGCTATTGCTTTTAATGATGACTATATCTTGTAAATTAGTACAAGTGGGGTAATGTAGGATACTCTTTATAGCACATCACCTATGTAAGTGTGAGCGTGGCAGGTTCGTTGAGAAATTTTCTTAGGCAAATTCTCTAAAGCACTTTCAAACCAAGAAAGTTAAGGGCCGAAATAATGAACACAATAGAGAACCAAAATTTGATATGAAAATTCAATGTGTTTGGTCTATTGTTTAAACTTACAATAACGTCTGACAGTTCAATATGTTACGTACACTAATCAGCCAAGTAAGTTCGATAGATTCTTACTAAAGAAGGTTCAAAGCGAAAGCCACCTCTTTTGATGCATTGATTTTCAGCTATGCTCTTCTTCTTCTTTTTTTTCCGTGTCGACTTCTTCCATTCATGTAGGGGATTGTTGGAATATTTAGGGTAAATATGTATGGGTGAATGATTAAGTCACCACAAAAGAGTCTAAATCCACATTGAAAGGGCAGTGTCGCTCCCTGAACCAACACACCCGCTAGAGTGGTGGGCGGCAGTTGGGCTCGAACAGACACGTCCAAGTTCACTGAACATGCCACGGGTTGCATCCTTTGTGAAAAGACTCGACCAAGGCTATATAAAAGACCCCTCTTCCAGTCATTCAGGTCATCGAAGTCCAACAACATTCTCTCAGTTTTAACATCCGAAAAAATCTTAAGTGTTTTACAAAAGAAATTCAGTTTTCTTTTACTCCTTTTTTTCCTTCTCCCATTTTGTGAAAGTTTGAAGAGCAAGTCAGTAAATTAATTTGGTTCGTCCGTCAAAGATTAGTAAGTGCAAGTCTAACTTTTGGAAGAAACGTTGTATCTTGGGAGACAATTGCCAACTTTCCGTTTGTACCGTTGCAGAGACAATATTTATCTTAAGGATATTTACCTTGACATACCTCGTTTCATACTTCATCTAAAAATCTGCTTCAAAGATATTAAGATAATCAAAATTATTTACAATAGTTTCAAATTAACCAGCCTACTCGAAAGTAAAGAAAAAAAAGGGGTAAAGCTTTATGATAAGAAACGAATGGCTGCTATGTTAGATGTTAGGGGAGGTTTTAGGTAAGAAACGAATGGCTAGCTGTTTCCAATATATTCATCATAACAATGGAATTAACTCAACGTGATTCTTATGCATATTCATCATAACAATGGTATTGATGTGGAGTCCAATCTATCGTCCAACACGGCATCAAGAGATCAACTCAACGTGATTCATGTGTATATTCGGTATATAAATTGGCAATATTCTATCCAATAAACTCATTATACGTAGAAAATATAAAATTGTCTAATTAATTAAAATTCTGGACTCGGTCAGTTTACACAAATCTTTCTGACTATATTTTTAATCCTCCTTACTAATGGGTGTAATAGGTTTTTCAAACCATCTATTTATAATAGTCATAATAATAAACTCTAAACTAATTAGGAAACACAATACTAATTGACCACTAAATAATAAATAATAAAGATTCAAAAACAAATACTAATTCTAGTTGGATTGTGTTTGGTTTAATAATCAACAAGCTGTGAGAGAATGAAATTTATGAATTAAGATCTATAAAACGATTTTAAAGGAGACCTACTCATCTGATTTTGTTTGCCTCTATTAATTTAGAGACTAGCACCATAAAATTCTGAAATTTTTCATTAAACGATTTAAAGAAAACTACATATTACACTAATATTTATTGTAGACATAATTAATTTTTCTTAATCATAATGTCTGGTCAAATATAAAATTGAACAATAAAAGTTAACGTAGTGTACCTAACCAAAACGATTTAGGCAAAAACTTTGATAAGGTGGTTTTATTGATATTTTTTGTAAGATGAATCATCTTTACCCGATCCACTATGTATTGGTGGGTTGAGCTGTAAGGGAATGAAGTTTCGTCTTACGAAAATAAGGATCCATAAAACGGTTTTATAAGAGACTTACCCAATGATTTAATTGGAAAATTCTAAAAATAGCAAGTGGCCTCTTCAACTTATCACACGCATATACAATATCATACATGGCCTATAAATACTTGAAGAGAATTCTAAAAATAGCAAGTGGCCTCTTCAACTGATTCGTTCAAGTCCCTATCACCTTTGAAAGATAAGATTATGGCCCCTTCTCTCACAGGAGTGATTGAAGAACAAAGTAAATGGGAATAGTGAGCCTGAGATTGTGCGTCCATTAGCAAACTTTCCCCCTTCCATATGGGGTAATCGTTTCACTTCCATCTCTATAGATAATCAGGTAACCAACCATTTCTCGTTTCAAATCTTTTAGCTCAATCTCTAACATCTTTTCGATTTCTTACTTTTTTCGTTTCGTGCAAAGAGTCCACTATTCTATTTTGGTATGTTTCACTTAAAGAGTCCACTTTCAAAAATTGAAGGATACAAATGTCATTTTACTACTAGGACTACTAAAAATATAACTTTTGTAAAAAAATTGATTTTCAAACGAAGACTTTTTGTCTGGAACGTAAAAGAAAGCATGTAGAGCTATCAGATTTAATGGAACATGGTTTGACATAGAAGATATTACAGGCCACCTTTCCACTTATTTTACTTTAATTGTTTAAAGGGGTTCATCTCATGAAAAACTAAGTGGTTTCTCAAGTCTAACCATACCTAAACACGTCTATTAGAATCTGTTTCTATTTTGTACCAATCCCTAATGACAATCTAGTAGGGAAAAACAAATGCATGAGTAATAGAAGAAGATGATGAAAACAATGATTTACATGAAAAATATCTTCCGAAAAATATACTATGTGCATTTTTTGGTGTTTGGTCACATTTAAAAAAAAATTGGTCAACGGAAAATCACCATAATTCTCGGTAAAATGACTAGATCTTTCTGTAAGTCATTTTCCAAGTCAGGTGAACACAAGATCTCTCCGCGTCTCTCTCTCTTTCTCTCTTTCTCTCTCTTAGCAGCGAATCTAAGCCACCCCGAGGTGGACTCCAAACCCATGTTAATTGCGCCAATTTTTATTTTATTTTAAAGTTAGTACTTGTTAATTAAAAGCTATTATTAATGTGAAGCTCCATTATGATTATGTATGTAATGGGAAGACTCATTAAGTCGCTGACTATATGTAATATTCCCTTTGTTTTCAGAATATTATTTAATTTGACTTGGCACACCGTTTAAGAAAAATGAATTGGATGTATTATAACTATTGGTGAAATGTGTGGTTTTCTTTAATGCCTTTGAATATATGGTCATAATTAAAGTAAAGGTAAAGTAGAAAAAGTGTTTTCTTAAAATGAAAAATTTTGAAATTGAACAATTATTTAAAAACGGACTAAAAAAGAAATATAAACGATAATTTAAAAACGGAGGGAATATCTTTTTTCGATTAGTGAAGTTATTTTATACAATTATTTATGTTTACAATATTTTTAAATGCATAACTCACGTGGTACCAAAATACTCTGGATCAGCCCCTACCCTCCCCTCCCCCCTTCATCTTCTTATTCGTTCTTCTATCCAACCTCCATAATCTCCAATCTTCGTCACTGTTCTTTCCTCTAGCTATTAGCGTTTTTCAACCTTGCCTTAGATTTTATAACTTGCTGATTCTATATTTCATGCTACATGATTTCCGATATTATTGCTTGAATACTTGGGATGATGACACTGGTGGAGGGAGATGCAGATTTTTTTTTTTTTTTGAATAAATTCGTAAAAAACTACTCCATCCGTTTCACCCAAAAAATTATCATCTGAAAAGTCAAATTATTAAGAGGATATATCAATGTCATTAGAGTTAGAATTTAACCGAACTTTTTCCATAGCTAATTTTGCCATATGTTCTTTCTTTATTCTTGATATTGTCCATAGATATATCTCAGGAAATCCTAATCACAACTCTATATTTATATATGTGAAATAATTACAAACATGTAGGTCGAAGATCTTACCATTGAATTTTCGGTCATTTCTTTTAGGGTTCCTTGATAATATGCATGCATGCTTTGCCGTGGATAGAAGAATTACTCCGGGAGTATTAGATATTCTCTCCGTTCTAGGCAAATAGTTCGCGTTTGAAAGTGTAAGTTTTTTTAAAAAAAATCGATACTTTTAGTAGGCCATTAATAATAAAATAACACTTTTATGCTTTATTTTTTAAAAAGTGAACTTTTTAAGTGAAACATTCTAAAATATGATAGTGGAATCTTTGCTCGGAACGGAGAGAGTACTAAAACTATAAGGAACTTATTCAATAAGGACGTGATGTTTAGAAGAAATAATAAGGCAATATGAAATACAAATTAGTGGCTTAATTTGTTTTTTCTTCTTTATTTTCCTTGTTCCGGCCACCAGTTTTCTCCGTTCCGACGAAATAGTTCACTATTCTATATATTTGTGCAGATTCGTGAAAAGTACGCGAAAGAAATCGAAAGGTTGAAAGGGCAAGTGGAGGACATGTTTGTGGGAAGAAAACCAGAAGAGGTGATGAATTTGATCAACACCCTGGAAAGACTTGGTGTCTCTTATCACTTGGAGGAAGAAATCGAAAATCAATTGGAGAGAATGTTTCATGATCTTGATCGTGATGCTAAATTTGAAGATTATGATCTGTTCACCACTGCTCTCTTTTTTAGGGTATATAGGCAACATGGTTATAATTTGTGTTCTGGTAAGTAGTCTATCCACCCTGTTTATACTTTCCCACAAGTTTAATTGTATTGGATGGAAAAAAGAAATTTGGACACTTGGGACTAATTTTTGGACTTTGAATGTTAAATTATAAAAGTTATAGATAAAAACCCTTAATTACATTCACTCTTTTAGGTTGGGTTCAATCATTTTTTCTCATTTATATATCAAAGTAATCACTTTCAAGTAAATCAGCATACATGCAAGGATTAATTGTCATTCATTGATTGTTAGAAATTAGTTTACAAAATTGGTATTTGACCAATATTTGACTAACTTTCTTAAATAGCTTCATTTATTAAAAAAATTAAAAATAAGTTGCAAAAATTAAAATCTATGTTGAAGTAGATTATGTTACTACATTTATTATCTCAAAACCAATTTCTAATGATTGAGATATTAATGCTCAAATAGATACGTGGATATGAAACCATAGTCAAAAAAAAAATAAAAAAAAAGTCTTTAAAACACTTTATAGGTAAGTAGGTACACTTTAGGAACAATCAATCGTGTTTCCCTACAAGTACAACGTAGTATTGTCGTTTAATTGTATTGGATGGATAGAAGTAAATTTAATTTTTCCAGTTTAGGGTGTAAACAATGATAAATAATTTTTCCAATTTTAAAATTTACTAAAGTGAATTTCATGCATACATTTTTTTGCATATCATAATGGAGTCTACTAAATAATTTATCATTGTTTTGTCGTTAAGTATTCGAACCCTTTATTGCATTTAAGCTTTTAGGTTGGGTTTAGGTCAAGTAATTGGTTGAATTGGGTTGGGTTGAGTTGGGTTGAGTAATTAGTTGAAATGGATCAAAACCCGTTAGAACCCTAATGTCAAATGTGTTAAAATGGATTGGGTTGGAACGGGTCGGGTTAAAGCAGGTGGCCCCGTCTCAACCCAACTTTTTCCCCAAAAAAATACAAGTGTAGCATAAAAACCACGGGTCGAAAAGGGCAATGGTCCCAACCCGTTCTAACCCGACCCGATACAACCCGCTAATATTATTGGGTTGAAACGGGTTACCCGTTTTGACCCAATAATATTAATGAGTTAGATTAGGTAATTAGTGGGTTGAGTTGCATGGGTTAATGGATAATGGGTTGTAATTGCCGGTTCTAGTTGGGTCGAATCATTTTTTTCTCATTTATCAAACTGACTGAGATTGATGATGCTTTTGAAAATAGGTATCTTCCAAAAGTTCAAGAATAGTGATGAACACTTCAAAGAAGAGCTTATAGAAGATGCAGAGGGTATGCTGAGCTTGTATGAAGCAACACATGTGAGGACACATGGAGACGATATTTTAGATGAGGCTTTTGCTTTCACGACCACTTGCCTTGAGTCCATGGCTGCTACTTTAAGCCCTCATCTTGGTAAGCAAGTGATGCATGCTTTGAAACAATCACTCCACAAAGGTATACCGAGAATTGAGGCAAGGAATTACATCTCTGTTTATGAAGAGGACCCTTCTAAGAATGATCTTCTGTTGAGGTTCGCAAAGTTGGATTTCAATCTATTGCAAATGTTACACAAGGAAGAACTATGTCATCTTTCAAGGTACGTAAGACTTTAAGAAAGATGTGCCTAGAAATACAATTGACCCTAAAGAAGGAGTGGTAGGTCAAGAAAAAGATAGATATGAATTGTGGAACTCTGATATATATTTTGAAGGAATCATAGGTGGTGGGAAGAGTTGGACTTTGCATCTACACTTCCATATGCGAGGAACAGAGCTGTTGAATGCTACTTATGGGCTGTGACAGCTTACTTTGAACCCAAGTATTCGATCGCTCGGATTATGCTCGCAAAAACAATGCTTATGTTCTCTATCACAGATGATACGTATGATGCATATGGAACACTTGAAGAACTTCAAATTTATACCCAAGCGATCCAAAGGTATTGCATTTCCATGTCATAATGTTTTATCTTATAACTAGGGGGTATATTTGTTAATAAAATTTTCAAACTTACCAAACTCAAAACTAACTTAACTCTAAAAAAATGTTCTTTTAATCTCTTTTGTGACGAATTGTCCATAATACCTTTTTAGCTTTTAAAACTAAAATAGTGTGCTCAAGGTCAATCAACTCGACGTTTGGGTCGATCAATGGTCAATCAACTCGACCTTTGGGTCGATCAACTATTGATCAAGGTTGAGTTAATTGACCTTAAAATTTGAAGAGTATTTTTGTCTGTTCGATCTGTTTCTTTTTTTTGGCTTGTCAAATTAAATGCCATTAAAGAATATTGCATGGGTCAAAGGGTTGTGCTTGATAAATTCCTCTATAACTAAGGTTGACGATTTGGTGTATTGGGTTGAAACGGAGCGTGACCCGTTATAACCAAAAAGTAAATGGGCTACAATGGGTTTGGTCGAGCTTGGTAGCGGGTCAGAACGGGGCGGGTTTTCCCGTTTTACCCCCATATTTTCCATTTAAAAAAATATACATTTACATAGCGAAAAACGGGTCAAAAGAGGTAACTGATTCAACTCACTTTAACCCGACCCAAATCGACCCGTTAATTTTTTTTGGGTCGAAATGGGTAACCCGTTTCGATTCAAAACGGGTCGGGTCGTATAATTTTCAAGCCGGGGTAAATGAATTAACGAGTTTTTTGTTGTAACTGCCAAGCCTAGGTATAACTATGAATGAACCATAACACACTTCAATGTTATTATTCCTTCTGTTCTCCATGTATCTTCTTCAAAAACATAAGAAATCCCTCTTGAACAACTTACGTATGAAACGAGTGGGAAAATGCAAAAAATGAGAAAACAATCATATATATATATATTTACGTCTAATTTTTCACTAATGTTGGAAAATTTTGAAGATGGGACATTGGAGCAGTCAACCAGCTTCCGCAATACATGAAGATCATATATACAGCTCTCCTGAATCTTTTCGAAGAAATTGAGAAAGAATTGTCAAAACAAGGAAATTCGTATGGTGCCAGATATTCAATTGAAGCTGTATGACGGATTGTCATGTTATTATTAAGTTTCTTTCATCTCTTTTATTAATAATTATTACTACTACTACTGAACAGGACTTGATTTTCTGTTATGAATGGTAATATCAGTTTAAAGAAGTGGTGAGATGTTACGACACCGAGACAAAGTGGTTTCATGCAAAGTTTATGCCGTTATTTGATGACTATATGCGCAACGCCTTGGTGACTGGCTCTAACTTCTTACACGCCACTTCATCATTCATGGGCATGGGAGATGTTGCTACTGTTCAAGCATTTGAATGGGCTAAATCTAAGCCTAAATCTCTTATTGCCTCCAACACTATTGGACGACTCATTGATGACATTATGAGTCACGAGGTACGTATTAAATTCTTGCTTGCAACTAAGCATATTATGTAAAATAGTCTTATGATATGATTAATGTATTCATATGTGTGATATTGATTTGTAGGAGGAGCAAAAAAGGGGACATGTAGCTACGGGTATCGAGTGTTATATGAACGAGTATGGAGTTTCAAAGGAAGAGACGATTTCAGAGTTTTACGAAAGGATTGAAAATGCATGGAAGGACATAAACGAGGAATGCTTGAAACCTACCCCGATAGGGATGCCTCTGATCGTAAGAGTTCTTAATCTTACACGGGTTTTAGATGTTGTTTACAAGTACGAAGATGGCTATACTCATCCTGAAAAGGTGCTCAAGCATCATATCATCTCATTGTTCGTCGAGGCCATACCTATATAACCAGCTCATGTCTTCACTTGTAATATGTTGTGTGTGTGCAGTGTGTGAATTTCATTTGCTTTTCCTGAGTGTGTGGGCTTTCACATGAATAGTTATGAAGGGTTCAACTAAAGATGTAACTTTGTCGGAGACCATTTTCTATTTTATACAATGTCCTTAGTGTCATCTTCAGGTGTTAAGAGCTTGTTTGATTTGATTTATCTGAATGTACTTATTACTTATAAATTGTTTTTAAAGCATTTGATTTCACTTATATAAGCTAAGTTATAAGTCATGTGCAAACCATTTAAAACACATGTAGGTCATAAGTTATAAACACTAAGCATATTGCTTATTTCTACTTTTCAAAAATATATAAGTTTTCTTTATTGAAATTTTATACATTCCAATATTACATTTCGTAATAATAGTTATAATAATGAAAAGTAATATTAATTATTAAATTAATAATAATAATGATGAATAATAATAATTATTATTATTATATTTAATAAAATAATAATAAATTATTATTAATAAAATAATAATAATAATAATATTAATAATTAATAATAATTACTATTTAAATTAGTAATAAGAATAAAAGTAATTATATTAAAATAATATTGATAATAATAATAAGAAGAAGAAACCAGTTGTCGAGTGGTTTACACTGGTTTATTGATAAACCAGTTGTCGACCCAGTGGTTTACACTGGTTTATCAATAAACCAGTGTAAACTAGTTGGTCGACAACTAGTTTATCTGTCGACCACTTGATAAACCAACGATTTCAGATGTTGAGGGGTGTATTTTTATTGATTTACCGATAAACCAGTCGTAGTTTATCAATAAACCACGTCATAAAAAAATATTTTTTTAAGTGAGACTACAAATGACCAAGTCATCTTTGACTTGACCATTTTCATAAATTTATCAAAATGACTGTGATTGATGATGCCTTTGAAAATAGGTATCTTCCAAAAGTTCGAATATATATATATATATATATATATATATATATATATATATATATATATATATATATATAGAAATTGGGGCGGCACCCTGTGAGATTTTATTAATAAGGAAAAATAGTATAAACTTGAGGGGGACAACCAGCCTTGCCCTTATAAATGGGAGGACGAAGGAGCCTTACCTCGAGAAAGGAGAGAACAATAGAGAAATTAAGAAATGCGAACATAAGGAGTATGACAAGCATCTAGATAAATGAGACCACGTGTGAACGAGGGAATAGTGGAAATGGAGATGAAATCTCTATCTGACTTAGTATCACAAGCTAAGTTAGCCAAGCTGTCCGCAACCTTGTTTGCTTCTCGATAACATTGACAAAAGGAATATCTCCTGGAAGATTGGATACAAAAAATGTCGCGAAAGAGATAAGCATGTTCCCAAGGAGGAGTATGACCATTACATATGCAGTCAAAAAGGACTTTGGAATCAGTCTCGATGATAATGTCCGAAAAATTATGAGAGGAGAGCCAACGAATACCATAAAGGAGAGCACGGAGCTCAGCAACCATATTAGAAAGGGTTCCATAATAACAGTGAAATGCAAAAATAAAGTTACCAGAAGAATCTCTAAGAATTCCACCTCCACCACTAGAACCAGGATTTCCTCTACTTGCTCCATCCACATTCAACTTAAAGAAACCATTAGGGGGAGAAATCCAATTCACTGATTGAATATGAACCTGCTTAAGCCGACCACAAGGAATCCGAGGAAAATCAGACACATGAAGACCGGCAGAAAGCATAATGTTCTTTAAATCCTGGATGATATTCTTAATAATCGCCAAAGGAGGGAGTCTGGAATTTTCGAAAGCAGTTGAGTTACGATTTTTCCATAAATGCCAGAGAATGATGGAGGGGAGAATAGAAAAGATGAGAAATTTCCCATGAAGCCACCAAGCAAAACAGGTTTGATGCAAAGGGAGAGATTGGAAAGGAATACCAAACAGATTGTGAAAATGACGCCATATAGCCGTGGATGAGGGGCTGCGAAGAAACACATGTTCAAAAGTTTCCATAGAACTCGATGAGCAGCAGTGGCATTTAGAAGCAAGCTGGATACCTTTGCGCCATAATCCTTCGTCTAGAGGCAGGCATTTGCGAACAAGCCGCCAATGAAAGATGCTAATGTGTCTGGGCAGATTTTTATGCCAGATAAATTTTGAAGAGAGCAAAGAAGGACCGGGGGGAGAAATAATAGAGATGGTCGAAGAAATAGAGAAAACCCCTTTAGAAGTAAGAGACCAGACTGGTCTATCATCTTTATCACTAATCGAAATACATTGGGAGCTAATGCCTTGCATGATAGAGGGAGGCAGCAATGACATGCCAACATTGTTGAGGGAGGAGACGGTTTGAAAAATATCCTGAACTTGAACCAAGGAGCAAGTCGAAGGTTTATCAATGCAAGAATTTCCAAGCCAGATATCATTCCAAATAGAACAATTACCTCTGCCAACAATCCATTTGATATAAGGCTCTGCGATAAAGCGGGATTTAAGCATACGGGTCCAAATATGGGAGCCACCCGAAGAAGAGATTGCTGGGTGAGATCTGGAGCAATATTTAGCAGCAATAAAATTGGACCAGATGTTGTTAGTTGCACGAAAACGCCACCAGATTTTGAGCCCCAAAGCTTTGACAGTGTTGACAATGGAAAAAATACCGAGACCTCTTTCTGCTGTAGGGCGGCAGCAATCTGTCCAAGATACCCAATGGTACTTCTTTTTACCATCTATATAGCCCCAAAAGAAATTAGATAACATGCGATTGAGAAGCTGAATGACAAAAGATGGAGGGTCTATAGAGGCGAGCTGGAACATAGATATGGACTGAAGAACATGATTAATTAGAGTGATACGACCAGCCGGGTTAAGGAATGATCCCATCCAAGAATCAATTTTCCGTTGGAGTTTGAGAATAAGAGGGTCAAAAATCTACTTTTTCTTCCTTCCAAAATATATAGGGCAGCCTAGATAAATAAAAGGAAAACTGCCTTCTTGAAATCCCAGAATGCGGGAGATTGTAGAGGATCGATTGGCAGCATTAAGAGCAACAAAGAATGAGCACTTTGATTTGTTGATGATCTTCCCTGACATAGATTCATAAGCCGAAATTAAATCACGATGGAGGAGGAGGGTATGCTTGCTACCATTACAGAAAACAACAATATCAACTACGAAAGCGAGATGAGAGACTATTGGACAGCCACTAACTGTGGAGTACACAACTCTGGATCATTTCGATGAAGCTTATCAAGACTTCAGCTTAGAACTTCAGCCATGATGATGAACAAACTAGGAGATAGAGGATCTCCTTGCCGAAGGCCTTGAGAAGAGGGGAAAAAACCAACAGATTCCCCATTAAGAAGAACTAAGAACCAATTATCAGACAATAGGCGCCAAGTTAAGTCGATGAAAACCTCATGGAAGCCGAATTTTCGAAGAAACCTTAAGAGAAAAACCCAAGAAACCCGATCAAAATCCTTAGCCATGTCAAGTTTAAGAATGATATTGAAGCCTACAACTTTCTTACGAATATGTGTCATCATTTCCTGAGCAAGGAGAATGTTGTCTTGAATGATTCGGCCTTTTATAAAAGCACTTTGATTTTCCAGAATAATGAAAGGTAAGATGGAAGATAGGCGAAATGAAATAATTTTTTAGATGACTTTAGAGTTGAAATTGCACAAGCTTATAGGCCTGAGATCCTTAAAAGATGAAGGAGAAGAAACTTTCGGAATAGTCACAATAAGAGTGCTAGACCATGCCTTAGGAAGAGTGAAGCCCGAAAAGAATTCATAATGACTTAAAAATCTGATTTAATAATCTCCCACAAGAAGAATAAAAGTGACCGGAGAAACCATCAGGGCTAGCGCACTATCTCCATTCGAGCAAGGACGCTTTTTAATCTCGAAACATCGGGAGGGGCTATTAACTGGGAGTTCCATTCTTCGAGATAAGGTTTGGAATGACATCTATATCGAGCTCAGGAGTGGGAGCATCAGAAGAGAGAAGACCACGGAAATAACGAATAACAACCTCTTTAATATCTTGATTTTTACCCAGAAGAGACCCATCAACATCATGAATAGAATGGATAAATAGACGACGTTGAGATTGTCGGACTGAAGCATGAAATAGCTTTGAATTTCCTTGACCTTCTTTAAGCCACTTGACTTTGGATTTTTGACGCCAAATGCCTTCTTCGTGATTAAGATGGAGGCGAAGACGAGCTTGAGCTTCCATAAGATTTGAGCGATTTGAATCTGAATTATTAAGATCATACATGAGCTCCATTTCAAGTGCATCCTCCTCAGCTTTCCAAAGGTTGTCGAAAATGTTGCCAAAAGAATCCTTGTTCCAGTTCTGTAAAACAGACTTGAGACGCCGAAGTTTCTTTGCAAATTTAATCATAGGAGGGCCAGATTCTGGTTGAGACCAAGAATTACTAACCGTGTCTGTAAAAGAGGGGTGAGAGGCCCAGATGTTTAGATATCGAAAGGAGGATGGATTGGATGAAATTGTTTGGGGAATGGTAGCAAGCAAAGGAGAATGATCAGAGCAAGTTCGGTTTAAATGCTGAATGGTGGTTCCTTGAAATTTGTCTATCCAACTTGTATTGCCTAGAACTCAATCAATTCGTTCCATAATAGTGGTAGTGTCATCTTGTTTATTCCACCATGTAAAATCTGATCCAGAATATCCCAAATCAGTCAGACTAGACGCCGAGATGCAAGCTTGGAATTCAAGGCCACCTATGCGATCCCAACCATTAACCCCTGACTTCTCGGATGGGTCAAGAATTATATTGAAATCCCCTCCAACTAGCCACGGATCATTTGAAGTCTGAGAATATATTTGAAGCAGGTCATCCCATAGATCTTGACGGTCTTGGAGATCACACCTCGCATAAATACAGGAAACAAAGGCATGAAAAGGCCAGGAAAAATGTTGAAGTTTAAGAGTTATCTGTTGAGATGAGTCACATAAAATACTACAACTGAAGCATGATTTAACAAAAATCCAAATGGTACTAGAGGTATTAGAATGAGAGAACCTGAAATTCAGCTTCCGGGAGATGAGACGGATTTTTTAGATTGCAAGTTTAGGCTAAAAAATAGCAAGAAGAGAAATATGATGATGCTTAATCGAGAACTTTAGGTGGCTGACGGTGGGATCATTACCTATGCCGCGGACATTCCAAAAAAGGGCTTTAACATCCATTGGACGAGTTGGAGATAAAACCTTTGGAGGGCTTTTGAGCCTGAGAACGAGTTGTTCGATCAGTCGGGGGGATTTGATGTTTAGGTTTCTTTGAAACTTCCAGATTTAGAGCATCAAAAGAGCAATGATCAGTTTCTTCCTCCTCCTCCAATATGTTTAGAACAACAAACTTATTCAGCGAGATGATAGACGTGGGAATGGGATCTACTCCATCTTCTGCAGAATCATCAGAAACAATCAAGTTGGTAGGATTAACTTCGGCTTCCTAATTGGCTGGAACAAATTCAGTGTAAAGAAATTTAGAGCTATCTTTCAAACTTTTAGCTGCTGCATTCGAGATGGGATCAGACTGAGGAGGGTCTTGGCCAAAATTAACATTTGTGTTGGACTTGGCTGCAGTCTCTCCCTCATTGAAAACTTATGTCTCCATATCATCTTCAGCATTAGAATGAACATTTGGCATGGCTATGTCTGGGTTTGCTGTGGCCATAGGATTAGAGGGGTTGGGGATTTTGTCCATCTGAGAGGTAGCATCTTTCTTTTTGGGTGTCCATTGCTGGCCAGAAGGAGCAGATGAAGGCTTAGCTTGAGGTTCCTTGGTCGAAGGGTTAGGGTTTTGAGTGGATAAATAAGGATTTTTAATTCGACATGTTAGTTCTTGATGGCCTTGTCGCATGCAGTGGGTGCAATAATAGGGTTTATTCTCAGCTTCCAGCTTTTGCCAAAAGCTAGGAAAAACGCCACCACAATCAACCTAGACTCGAGTTGGACATGGCTTCAAAAGATTGATATCCACACATACACGAGCAATGGTTAGATGCAGACAGATTCATTGTTGGTGATCTAGCATCAAAGACACGCCAAAAAGTCTTTGCAAGAGAAAAAAGGGCTGACTTATTAAATAGATGAATTGGCGATCAGGAAGGAGAACAAGCAGGGACTATAGAGCTTTCAACGTCTGGACGAAAATCGGGAGTCCATTTAAATACTCGCATTGGAAATCGACCGAGATACCACTAGTCTTTGATCCAAAGACGTTGATAGTCCTCTTCACAATGGACTTGAATGAGAATATGTTTCGTATCAAGATGGCCTAAAGAAACGGCTGTCTTTAAAACGAAGGTATTGAAGTGCTTTTTGGTGGCCTCCATAGATGGACGACCATGGGAAAACTTGCCTATTTGGGCAAGACGGAAAGGCTGAGCAAGGGATGCTATGATCTCGGGTGAGGGCTTGAGAGAAGGCTCACCTTTATATGATGCAGGCAGAATAAAGAAAGGTGCAGGAGGGATATTGGATGAGTTAGAGAGGGCTTCAACATAAGAACGGGCTGGGGTGGGAGGATTGGGAGTAGAAGCCGGAGGGGGATCAACCCCAGCGTCGGCCATGGCCGTCTAAGAGAGACAACGCTAGTAAACCCTAGAGGAAAACCCTAGAGAGAATTTTCTAGCGAGAGAATTCATGATATACTGATTGCCAAAAGTTCAAGAATAGTGATGAACACTTCAAAGAAGAGCTTATAGAAGATGCAGAGGGTATGTTGAGCTTGTATGAAGAAACACATGTGAGGACACATGGAGACGATATTTTAGATGAGACTTTTGCTTTCACGACCACTTGCCTTGAGTCCATGGCTCCTACTTGCCTTGAGTCATATGGAAGAGAATGAATAGAAATTATCATCTCAAGATTTCGAATAGTGGTGTGCATATATTTTTTTTGAGTATTAGATTCTTAGTAGAATTATTAAGAATCTACTTCATGGGTAGGACTTTATATTCATTGAATATGTAAAGAGAAGACTACCTTTGCTAGGTTTAGGTACAGGGATCCGAAGAAAAGCCTAGTTTTTTTGTTTACAATGTTTAGAATGAAACTTACCAAATGGCGAAATGCAGTCAACCAACGCCATACGCCTCAAAATAAAGATTTAAATAAAGGAGATTCATATGAAAAAGACCAATTACTTCATTACAAAAACAAAATGATTCTGAAGTATGTTTATTAACAAATAAAAAAAATAAGTTGGAAAATTACTATAGATATGATCTTTTAGCATATAAATTCATTTGTCCTGAAACTAAGAAGGACTCCTATATTTATAAATTGCCATTACAAGTAAATAAGAAAGAAGAGATCTCTTCTAATTACACCACACAGAAAGACAAATTATTTGAGATAAATATACCCGAGGAGATTTTTATCAAACATTATCTAGACAAGAATTATCTCAAGAGCTTTATAAATAGAAAATCTTTAGATTTTGATTGTAAGATTCTCAAATTTGAGGCTGAGGCCTGGATGAAGATCGATCCTAACCATAATACAAATACGAAGGTTGGGACTAATAATTCTCAAATAATTGAGAATAGAGGTCTTATTTCTATTTCTGCTTCGGATCCAGAAATCCAAGAGCTCAATCACAAAAAACACAAAAAAAGCTTTTTTGATTGGAAAAAACACAAAAAAAGCTTTTTTGATTGGATGGGAATGAATGAAGAAATCTTCACTAATACTAAAGCCACTGAGAAAGATTGGTTCGTCCGAGAAGTTATGCTACCTCTGGAGACATATAAAATGAACCCGTGGGTTAGACCAATCAAATTACTTCTTTCAAATTTCAACGGAAAAGAAATTGTTAGTGAAGAAGAAGAACTTGTTAGTAAAGCAAAAGGAACTGTTAGTAAAGCAAAAGGAACTGTTAGGAAAGAAGAAGAAAATGTTAGGAAAGCAAAAGTAACTGTTAGTAAAGCAAAAGAACTTGTTAGGAAAGCAAACGAAATTGTTAGGGAAGAAAAAGAACTTGTTAGGAAAGGAAAAGAAATTGTTAGGAAAGCAAACGAAATTGGTAGGGAAGAAAAAGAACTTGTTAGGAAAGGAAAAAGAAAATGTTAGGACAGGAAAATAAAATGTTAGTCAAGACGAAGAAAATGTTAGTAAAAACTTCGAAGAAGTTATTACAGAACGTTATGAAAAACGGTTCATGAAAAAAGAAAAACAATACCGGAGTCGCCGGGTGACGAAGAGAGTCAATTTCACTGCCCAGCAGCTCCAGTATGCGAATTACGAGATGGACTTTCCGCAGTTTTCGGTGATGAAGAGCTCTCTCAAGTTCTATTCTCTGTGGAAAAACATGAAAAGACTGGAAAAAAAACACACTGTGTTTGCTCTATTGTACACTGGGCAATCTGAAGCCGATGAACCTAGTAGCCGCGCCCTCGGACAGTGTGGCTTTGCACGACTGGTGGCTCAAGGGGATAATTAGCTTCAACCCCCACTTCAACCTGTCTACAACAAATTAGGAAGAATTTATTATGTATCAAGCCATAGGTATTTCATTGGTTCATAAGAGTAAGCAACAAACTAATCAAAGATACGGAGACCAAAAATCTAATTATAAGGATAATTTTGATTTGCTTGTTCCTGAAATGATTTTATCGTCTAGACGTCGTAGAGAATTGAGAATTCTCAATTCTTTAAATTTCCATTTTAGGAATGGTAAGGAGAACAACATAAAAAGCTGGGGTCAATGGAAAAGTAAACACCTTGATAAAGATAAAAATGAATTAATTAAACTAAAGCTTTTTCTTTGGCCTAATTATCGATTAGAAGATTTAGCTTGTATGAATCGCCATTGGTTTGATACCAATAATGGCAGCCATTTCAGTATGTTAAGGATATATATGTATCCACGATTCAAAATTCGGTCATGGTACATTTTTCCTATATAGTATGTAG
Source organism: Codonopsis lanceolata (assembly GCA_013146195.2). Classification (NCBI taxonomy): domain Eukaryota; kingdom Viridiplantae; phylum Streptophyta; class Magnoliopsida; order Asterales; family Campanulaceae; genus Codonopsis; species Codonopsis lanceolata. The sequence goes on along the minus strand of JABEVN020000582.1, from coordinate 10,590 downwards.
GTAAAAACTTGTGTAGGACGGTCTTACGGATCCTAAATCCGTAAGACGGAGCCCCATTTACAAATTCAGGGGTTAATAACAAAATCTGTTAATAATAAACACAAAATCAAACTAGCCAAGTTGGTAATAGGCAAAACTTAAAGCTTCCGCCCAAGGAGGTTTGTGGTTTGATACCCTCCAGCATCAACATTATGTTTTAATGCTCATATTTCCTCTATTTGCTCCGGTGCCCCTCCACTTTCAATGTTTTGCCGCCGAATTCCCACGCCTTGCAATCTAATCCTTTGTCAGCTCTGTTAGCATCAATTGCCTTGGGATATTTGACATATCCTAACGAATTTTGATGCAAAAGAATTCACTTTTATAATTCTACAATAAGAGTGTCACTTTTAGGCTTAGAGTGACATTGAGTGTGTCTCGTTTAGGCATTGAGTGTGTCTCGTTTAGGCATTGAGTGTGTCACATTTAAGCTTGTAGTGTGTTACTTTTGGCTTAAAATGTCAATTTAAATCCATCAATTTGTAACAATCAGAGTGACATTGAGTGTGTCACTTTAATGTTTTAAGTGTCACTTTTACGTTTTAAGTGTG
>JABEVN020000582.1:0-5000 GCA_013146195.2 Codonopsis lanceolata | reverse complement strand
CGCCTAGTCCTGTTTTTTTAGTTTTGCTGCTTTATCCGGTTTTACTTGTTTTAAGGGTTTTAGGGTTTCTATTATATCTATAGTAAGGGTAAAATAAGTCATGCCTATTTTGGTTTTGTTTCTCCTTTCTTGGTCCCTAAGTTTAGGCATTTTTGGAAACAAAATTTTTAATTAGATTTTGGTTTTTCTTGGTCCTAAAGTTTAGGAGTCATTTTTGGAAACAAAATATTCCTAAAGATTTTTGGTTGAATTTTTGGAAACAAAATATTTCATTATATTTTGAGTTTCTTGGACCTAAATCCTAGGAGTTGTTTTTCGAAACTAAATCTAGTCAAAGATCCTATTCTAACCGTGACTCTTGAGTCATTGTCCATAAGGGAATGAAATCCAAGAATTATGGTAAGTGTATTTCTTTCCAAAGACTAATCCGTGTTCTTCTTGGAGTTGGTTTCTCTCTTGTGTGTAGGGTTACTCCTCATTATAAATAAGAGTCATGGGCAACGGCTGTAGCACGCATCGTGAGAGAGAAGAGAGCTGATTTAGAAGCAAAAGTTCGAATTCTAAAGTCGTCCCGATTCGGATGTGCAACAACGGTTTTTGAATGTAGCCGGATGTTACAACATTGGAAACTACATTGGGCGTTGATCTTTTTTGACTTCTAGCTGATTTTAGGAAGCTATTTGTTTCTTCCCACATTTTCTATACTGTTTTTACGTGGGTGTTTTGCTCTCAAAGACTTGTTGTCTTGTGAGAGTGTTTTGTTTGGTGATTTCACATTTTTTTTGTAAAACAATTCATCTTTTTAAGTGAATTCTTTTTGGCCATGAGGCTAGATCTACAAGCATAGGCTTGTAGATTGTTTGGTAAACCTTTGTGTTTATTTCCATGCTTTAGTATTAAGTCTTCTGCTGTTTTGTTATTTTTGACCATTGTGATTTCCATTGTAGCTACATCGTGCTACATTGGAAGCTGCATTGGCTTTTGGAGAATCCTAGCTACTTGTGTTCTTTCAATTGGTATCAAAGCCTCCTCTTGGCGTCACTAAGAGTAGATTACAGGTTGTAGTTGTGATGGATTCTCAATATGAGAATGTTGTTAGTCCTCTATTTTGACTAATGCAAATTATTCTATTTGGAAAGTCAAGATGCGTATCTTCATCTAGAAATCAATTGATGAGAGAATGTGGCTTCTTTAAAATGGTTGGACTCCTCCCAAAACTATCGATGATGATGGTGATGTAAAGATCACCAAAGAAGGTGGTCTAATGATAGAAACATTGCCTCTTTTAATTCAAAAGCGTTATGTCACTTCCAACATATACTTATGCAAAGATTCCCACCTTGTAGGGTTATATTCGTTATGAGTCTCCGTTAAGATGTTTGGGAGGCTTACCACTCGATTTGAAACACAGGATGAATGAAGATGAAAATATTATGTCTTACTATGCTAGATTACTTGATATATCTAACTCTTGCTCTTGCTTTGGGTGATCCAATCACCAATGATCATCTTGTGAGTAAGATGATGTGAACTTTACACGAAGGTTTAATGTGAAAATTTGTGCTATTGAGGAAGCTCATGACATTGACAAAATTGGTTTTTGAAAGACTAGGCGGTATTCTTCAAAATTTTGAGTTAAGCCTCATTGAGCGAAATTAAGAACAAAAACAAAGTGCATCATCTTCTACTCCTTTGATGATTAATTGCTTTTCCTTACATTGTTGATATCTCTGAATTTCTTGAATTGCATAAGGAGATTGAGGAATCTGATTTTGGTGAAGAGTCAATGGATTTTTAACAACAAAGTTTAAAAATATTTTGAAAGCAAAGGAACAAAACATATCTCCATCTTATATCACCAGCAGGTTTTCAAAAGCGAGCCTAGCAAAATTTCCTCCCAAAGAAAATTCTTTTCAAACCCAATTTTTTTACTTTTTGCTAAGTAGCCTACATCTAGAAGTAAAAATATTGATTATATTCAATGTAGGGCTTGTCAAAGGTTTGGGCATTATAATCAATGTGCTAATACTTTGAGAAGAAGGGTTTGAATTTTTCGCTACTTTGAGTGATAGTGATGATGAAGATCTAGGTGATCTCATCACTTTCACCGCTCTTATACAACTCTCCATCGATTTTGCGGATTTTCGTAAATGTGACTCAGAATGTAGCTACATCGGCTACATTAGACGAAGTTGGGAAGATCATTGCTTTGTTTTAGCTCCGCACGAAAGACGGTGGAGAATCGAGGCCTAACTGGAAGGTTACAAAGAGCTGTACAAAGATTGGGAGAAGCGAGCTAATCAAGTTACATTGCTTGGAAAGGCAAACGGCTGCTAAAAAGGCTATTGAAGAAACGGAAGGAGCGTATTATAAAATTGTTGAGTAGCAAGAAATGTGGAGATTGAAGATCTGAAAGAAAAAATCATCCAATGGAAAAATGGAATTCAAGCCAACACAAAATGGATGATATGTTGAATTACGGTAATTTTGGTAAGTCTTGTGTTGGATTCAGGCCCAGGCGTTTGTGAAAGAAGGTGAGGGTATCTGGGAACCAAAACATCCCACACAAAATTTTCAAAATCTAAACTTCTTTGAAAAACCCAAAACAAGAAAGAAGAATTTTGTGTCATTTTTTGTTACACTGGTCATATACTGACCATACGCTTTCTTAAAAGTTTGTATATGAAGAAGAAGAAGGGCGAGCCTTTTTGGTTAGAAATCAAATCGACAACGATCACGATGTCCGATATCACGACAACATTGGAAGTCACATTCCAAGCTACATTAGAAATCACATTCACAGCTTGACAACCTAAAAGCTTTAAAAGATGTGGGTTCCCAAAGCGTTGACAAGAAGGGTAAATCAAATAATGGCCCTTTTGATATATGTCCTGGTGCTAAGTGGTCCTATGATGAATCTCTGAATTAGAAGATCATGAATCTCTTGCACAATCTTGAACTTTATTCGAAACCATTGAACACACACCTTATCGAGGGCAGAACATGCATATCTGGAAGTTCAATGGATGTGATTGAGTGTGACTCCGAATGTAGTTACGAATGTAGCTACATCGAAGCTACATTGGTCGGCTTGTGAATCTTTGAAAGCTTGGTCATTCAGTGATCCGGTTTGTGATTGCGTATGAGCCCATGACATTCCTAGCCATACGGAAAAACCATCAAATCTCTCAAGTCATAGGTAATATTCATGATGGCATATACACAAGAGAGAAGAGGTAAGGTTGATTCTCACAAATTAGCATGCTTATCAAAATATTTTTGAGGAAGCCTTAAAACTTTTATGGATGCTCTAATGATCAAAGATTATGGGCTACATTGATGTGTTAACCTTGTATGTTGATAACACCTATGCAATTTGTTTAGCACAAATATCCGGTTCATCATTCTCGAACAAAACACATTGATATAAGACACCACTTTATTAGAGACTTGATTGAATATGAAAATTATTTGAACATGTTGGGGATGAAAATCATCTAGCGATATTTTTTGCCAAGTATCTTAATTTTGAGAGATTTTTCAATCCTTGAAATCTCTTGTGTTTTGTGTGTCATATGATTTTACACTTAGTTAATTAAAAAAAATTAGGCATGATTGCATTTTGTCTTTAGAGGCACTCTAGATCAATTGACTCGCATTTGCATGTGTCTTTTGTTATTGCTTGGGAATTACATTCAAAATCAATTGTGATTTTTGTTATGATTCTCTCTCTCTCCCAGCTCTTGAGTATGTTTGAAGTCCACAAATGAAAGAGCTACCTTTTAAATCAAGGGTCAGCAATTATTTTGGTACTATGGAACTGTTCTCATAGGTTGATCTTAAGAAAATTGAATACCCTTGAAAGAAAAAGTATGAAAGCTACCTAACGGAAAAGAGCTACATATGAACAAGGTTTGTGGTACCCTTTCTTTTGGGACTATGAATCCTTGGATTTCATGGGTTGATCAAAAGCAAAATTGCTTCCCTTTGCAAAATAGTGTGAAAGGTTCCAAGTGGCATGTTTTTATAATTGAAATAAAGTAGAGCTATATTCCACGAGAAATAAAGTACCTATGGATTTTGTTGTTAAAATTTACGATCTTGAGAGAAATCTAGTTGAGAAAACAAAAAAAAAATGCAATATTGATCATAAAATCACAATTTTTGCGAATGCATCTCCCAATGCGACTACATTAGGAACTACATCCATCCCGATCTTTATCACTTGTGTGTGATTGCATTTTTTAAATTCTTTTGCCTAACCTTTAGTTATCATGTTTTAGGCATAAAATTTTAGGACATGCAATGTTGGCAAGGATTCATCTTGGTGAAATTATGTTCTCAAAAATAAACTGCAACTCAATTTCAAAAAATATTTAGTGGTTTTCTAATTTTTGTATGGAACTAAGAGGTATTGAATCCGGATATGATGTGCTCGGTTATTGCTATGGTGTGATCAAATCAAGGTGAACACTAATTGTGTTTTTTAAAATCTTGGATTTTTTAGAATTCCTAAGATGGTTTATCCCCCTTCCTTTCTACAAAGGGGAGAGTGATCAAGTGTTTACGGTGATGGTGATGAACCTATAAGCTGTTCATGTTTGTTTTGTATGCATGTGATTGCATTATTTGGGATATCCCGATTTGTGCTTAGTAAATGATTTCGATTTTATACCTTGCACAAATCGAGGAAGATGAGATTTTCTAACCAATGCAGTTAGATGGTTTGATAGTTTGATTTCTTTGTTGAATGTTTGTCATTTGATTTGACAGGAAATGTTCAAAGGGGAGATTGTAGGGTAAAATAGGCCATGCCTATTTTGGTTTTTGTTTCTCCTTTCTTGGTCCCTAAGTTTAGGCATTTTTGGAAACAAAATTTTAATTAGATTTTGGTTTTCTTGGTCTAAAGTTTAGAGTCATTTTTGGAAACAAAATATTCCTAAAAGATTTTTGGTTGAATTTTTGGAAACAAAATATTTCATTATATTTTGAGTTTCTTG
>JABEVN020000581.1:0-29752 GCA_013146195.2 Codonopsis lanceolata | reverse complement strand
TGCAAACAAATTAGAAAGAAAGGCTTGAATTTTGGCTTGAGTGATAGTGATGGAGAAGATCGGGTGATCTTATCACCTTGAATCTTGTTGTGATCGATTCTGATTACTGAATGCAGATAAAGCTCAATAATGTGTCACCCGATGTTGCAACATCAGAGCAACGTTGGGAGAGATTACTGAGCACGAAGCGATTTCTTTGTTTAATTCCACAATTGTAGAAGATGATGGAGAGACATATTCAGACCTGGAAGGGTCCAGGAGGCATAAGGATTGTAAAAAGGAGTCATCAAGCAAGGCAACCGAGCTGCTAAAAAGGCTAATGAAGAACAAAATGAGTGTCTTACAAGGTTGCAGAGTCTCTTGAGTAAGAAAGATGTGGAGATTGAAGATCGAAAGAAAAGCTCATCTAGCCAATGAAACCATGGCTAAATGGAACTCAAAGCCAACAAAAATGGATGAGATGTTGAATTCGATAGTGCAGTAAGTGCGGTATTGGATTCAGGCCCAAGATGTTTGTGAAAAGAAGTGAAGGTATGTCCTCTTGAACCAAAATATCCCACACACAATTTTCAAGCCTTCTTTGAAAAAAAAACGAGAACAAGAAAGAAAAATTTTGTTTGTCATACGCCATAAGCTCGGTCACATACAACCCTTTTGTTTTCGAAAAGGCTATGTATGAGGATGAAATAAGACAAGCCTTTTCAGGAAAAATTCGGATGCGAGAATGGTATGAATGCGACCAATGCGTCGGCAATGCGACAACATTGGCGAATCACATTGAAGTCTCATCGAGAAAAAATTTTCTCAAAACCACCAACCCAAAATTTTTAAACAAATGTGGGTTCCTAAGGGTAGTAATGACAAAGGCAAGTCCAAATATTGTGAACCCTTTGATATATGTCCTGGTTCTAAGCCGTCCTATGATGAATCTCCTCCAAAATCTTGAGATTCGAAACGGTAAATCGCACATGATCGAGATGGAGACACGCATATATTAAAGTTCGGCCAATGTGATTCACAATGTGTCACCCAATGTGTCACCCTGATGTTGCAACAATGGGAGCAACATTGGGCCAACTAGCGGTCGAAGCAGTCTGAACTTTCAGAATCGGGTCTGAACATTGAAAATCAGTCCAATTTGAATGGTTGCCATGACATTCCTAGCCGTATTGAAAAAACCATCCAATCTCTCAAGTAATAGGTGATATTCATGATGGCATATACAGGGGAGAAAGAAGTAAGGTTGAATCTCAAACATTTGCATGCTTATCAAAATATTTTTGAGAGAAGCCTTAAATCTTTATGGATGCTTCAAATGATCAAAGATTATGTGTTCATATTGATGTGTTAACCTTGTTTTTTGATAACACCTATGCATTTTTCTTAGCAATCAAGTTCATCATTCTCAACAAAACACAATGATATAAGACACCACTTTTTAGAGACTTTGTTAAATATGGAAATTGTTTGCTTTGTTTATGTTGGGATCGAAAATCATCTTGGCGATATATTTGCCTTAGTGTCTTGTTTTGAGAGATTTTTCAATCTTTGGAAATCTCTTGTGTTTTGCGTGCCATGTGATTTTACACTTAGTTAATTATAAAAAAAACAAAAAAAAATAAAATTAGGCATGATTGCATATTGTCTTTAGAGGGCACTCTAGATCAATTGACTCACATGTATGTGTCTCTTGTGGTTGCTTGGGAATTTCATTCAAAATATGTTGTGATTTCGTTGTTATGATTCTCTCTCTCTCGGTTCTTGAGTATCTTTAGTCCTGAAAGAAAGCTATCTTTTTGAAATTTTTTGGGATCTTTTAATTTATTAAAGTACTATGGAACTTAGGTTCTCATGGGTTGATCTTGAGAAAATTGACTCCCCTTAATTGAAAAAGTGTGAAAGCTACCTAACGGAAAAGAGCTACCTATGAACAAGGTTGTGGCACATTTCTTTTGGGCCTTTGAATCTCGGATTTCATGGGTTGATCAAAATGCAAAATTGCTTCCCTTGGTAAATAGTGTGAAAGGTTCCAAGTGGCATGTTTTTATAGCTTGAAATAAAGTAGAGCTATATTCCTAGGGAAATAAAGTACCTATGGATTTTTGTTGTGAAAATTTTATGATCTTGGGAGAGAAGTTTGGTTGAGAAAAAAAATTGCAAAATTGAAAATAAAATCACAATTTTGGCGAATGCATCTCCCAATGCACTACATTAGGAACTACATCCTTTGGTCTGGTCTTTATCACTTGTGTGTGATTGCATTTTTTATTTCTTTTGCCTAGCTTTTAGTCATCATGTTTTTAGGCATAAAATTTTAGGTAATGCATTGTTGGCAATGATATCAGCTTGGTGAAATTTTGTCCTAATATAAACTGTGCAAATCAATTTCAAAAAATCTCCATGTTGAAAAATATTTAGTGGTTGTCTAATTTTTGTGTGAAACTAAGAGGTTTTGAATTTGGATATGATGTACTCAGTTATTGCTAGTGGTGTGATCAAATCTTGGTGAACACTTCATTGTGTTTTTTCAAAATCTTGGATTTTTGAGAATTTCTAAAAGATGATTTTATCTCTCTTCCTTTTCCGGTCAAATAGGGGGAGAGAGATCAAGTGTTTCTTGTGATGGTGATGATTTCTGTTTTGTGCACCTTGCACAAATTCAGGGGGAGATGAGATTTTCTAACTTATGCAGGATAGATGGTTTGATTGGTGATGAATAAACACTTGTCTTTTGATTTGACTAGAAAGGTTCAACAAAGGGGGAGATTGTAAGGGTAAAATAGACATAACATATTTTAGTCTTGTTTTCACCTTTCTTGGTCAAAGTAGGTTTTTAAATTAGTTAATGTTAGTTTAGGATTTAGTATATTTTATTAGATTTAGTTTAGTTATTTTTGGTAACAAAATATTTAATTAGATTTTGTTTTTCCTTGGTCCTTAAGGTTTTATCATTTTTTGGAAACATAATTTTCCTAAAGATTTTTGGTTTTCTTGGTCCTAAAGTCTAGGAGTCATTTTTGGTAACAAAATCTTTTATTAGATTTAGTTTTGGTATTTTTTGGTAGCATAATCTTTTTGTAGATTTTAAGTGCACATATTTGGTAACTAAATCTTTGTATAAATCCTAGTCTAACCATGATTCTTGACCAATTTCATATTTGGTAATCAAATCCCATAAGTTTGGTAAGTTGTTGATTTTTTCCTTAAATACTAATCATTGTCATTGTTGAGTTGGATTCCTTTATGTGTGTAGGAGATCTTGGCATTATATAAGGAGGAGCTTGGACATGGTGGAGACACACGCCTTGATATCGAGAGCGGATAAAAAGAGTGCGTTAAAAATTCGAACCCGATTTCGCACTCCAGAATATAGATTTGAATGTCTTCAGGATGTTGCAACATTGGAAGCAACATTGAGCGTTTTTTTTTTGTTTTGCCTAGCGATTTTAAAGCTATTTGTTTCTTCCCACGCTTATAATTGCTTTTATGTGGTGTTTGCTCTCCAAGACTTGTTGTCTTGTGAGAGTGTTTTGTTTTGTGATTTCACCTAGTTTTTTGTAAAACGATTCATCCTTTTAGTGAAATCTTTTTGCCATGAGGCTAGATCTACAAGTATAGACTTGTAGATTGTTTGGTAAACTTTGTGATTAATTGTGCTTTTGTATTAAGTCTTCCATGTGTTTGTTATTTTTTCTATCTATTGTGATTTTTGAGAATCCTAGCTACTCGTTCTTTCGCGTTTAACGTGTAGTTCTTTTTGTGTACGCAGATGGCTTCATAATTAAAGTAAGGTGAAAAAAGGTAAAGTGGTAAAAGTTATGTTCTAAAAAGATAAGTTTAAAGCGACAATTATTTTGACGAAAAAAGGAAAGGAGGACGATAATTTAGGGACGGAGGGAGTATATATTTTGACAAATTAATTCATAGGCTTGCCGTGATTGTACCATCTAACGAATTTCTTCAACCCGGTTTGCAAATCGGTTGTGGGTTTGTACCCGAGTTCCCTCCGTGCCAAACTGATGTTCGCGTGCGTGAACAGGACGTCGCCGTTTCCCGGCACGTCCACGACATTCCTCTTGGCCTTCACCTTCAAGTGCCTCTCTAGTATACTTACAAGCGTCGGCACCGTCACCGGAGACATATTACCCAAATTGAAGATCCGGTACGATGCGGGTCCCTTCTTCTTACCGCCTGATCCAGTGCTCTTCCCCGTTGTGTCCAACGACCCAACACACCCCTTCACAATGTCATCAAATGTAGGTAAAATCCCGTGCCAAATCAACCCGGTTCTTACCCCGGTACACCGTAATTGGTTTACCCTGTAGAATATTCCGGGTAAAGGAGAAATAAGCCATGTCGGGTCTGCCCCATGGACTGTACACCGTGAAAAATCTCAACCCAATAATGGATAATCCGTATATATGATTATAGGTATGGGTAATTTCCTCACCGGCCTTCTTGGTTGCTGCATAAAGAGAAGCGGGGCTATTGGTTCGATCCGATTCGGAAAAATCTCAACCCAGTAATGAATTTTTTAGGATCCACTGTTATCAGATTCAACTTTGATCAATTTTAGATCAACCGTTGTCTCTGCTCTTAGGATAAACATTAGAAGAAGCCGTCAAATTTTATTTATTTTTACCCTCACACAAGAGTTGTCATACCTTGGTGTACAATACCAATACGTTTTAACGAAAAGTAGTTAATGTCAATTATTGTGTACAATAACTATTAACTAACGTAGATGTTTAAAATGTGTGAACTGAAGGATTGTCAGTGCACTTACTAAAAGGGATGGAATGAAAGGGGAGCAAATGCGAGGGATTGAGACTGAGATTGTAGGAAACAATGAGGGGGCAGGCTGTATGTAATCGAAAAAGGGTCTGCAGTCTGCTTACAAACAAAATCAGTAGAAGAAATATAAAGCAAAATGCATGGACTTCATTTCTCTTCACAATTCACATCCTTTATTGCAAAGTAAACCACTGCTGTCTCTTTCTCCTTCTTCTACGATCTAGATTATTGGTTTGGGTGCTTCAAATTAATCAACACCAATTTTACAAGTGGATTTACCAACGTAAGTTGATAATTAGTTCATACTTCATTTTGTTATCATCTCTCTAGTCTCTAGTCTCTACCTTTAGGCTTTAACTACTCGATCTACTCCACTGTTTGTGTTTGAAGGTTTTAAAAAACAACAACTACTGGGTACCAACTGTTCGTCTTTCACATATTTTGAAGCTGAAAAAAGGTGTGTTCTAATGATTCACTTTAGATAATGCTATTTTTGATTTATTGTTTCTTTCCCCTTGTTTAATTGGTATTAGATTCTGTGTCCGTCGGCACGGACAGAGTTAATATTTGAATAAAGCAATACATGTTTGAGTTTTGTAAAGGTCGGATCAATATATATTGCAAAAAAAAAAAAACACATTTTAACGGCCGCAAAATTTGTGACTCATCGTATATCAAAAAGAGTTTCAATTTTTTCTGGTTATGGAGACATACAAATACCCCTCCTCAAAGTCTTTCTGAATATGTTCAACAAAGAAAACTCAAACTTACAAAATAACTAATTTAAAATTAACACCTCTCGGTAATAAATTAAAACAATATGATCATCCAACAGTGGAATAAAAAGTTAAAAATTAGCAAACTATACTTTTGGCGAATAAATACATAACCCACCCTACTCTCGAATTACCCTTCTTTTTTTTTCTTTTTTTGCATTTTTTGTTGTTAACAATATTGTAAGAAATGTATATTTACCCCACCCTGTACTACTCATGTTTCGTTTGGCAGACAAATTAAATTGAATTTGTTAAAGAAAGTTTTGACCTTAATATTATAAGTCATTAAATCAAATTAAACCTTTAATTTCTCTCTAACTTCAGAAAAAGAAAAAAGACATCAGCCTTGTGGGCTTCCAATACGAAGAAGAAAAAAGAAAAATCGAAAAGATAAGGGAAACTAGGAAAATGACAGGGAAAAAAAAAAGTGAAGAAAATAAACAATAAAAACGTTGGTTCGGTGGGGTTGTGGGCTGTCTGGATAAATTTTTTTTTGGTTATTCTTTTACTTTTTGTGTTTATTTTCATTTATTTTTTATTAGTTGTATCTTATAAACTTTTTTTTTATATGAGAAATGAAACAAGAAAATTAGAAATTAAAAATCATTAACAAAAACTATAATGTATAATATGTGTTTATAGTGTGCGAATATTTTTTTATTGGAAACACACAATGATACTTATTTCATAATAGAACAAAGGGTATATTATAGAGTGAGAGAAATAGTGCGTTGGAAGCTGAAGAGGTAATTGTAAAGTAACTGCATAATACCCGATATTTATAACCGAGCATTGAGTTACATGCAATCATATGGATACTAACATCTTTGTTCTTTTCAAGTTCTAGAGTGTACGAGAAGAACTTTGGGGGAATATGTTTGGTTATGTCACTCTTAATGTTTCCCTCTTTGGTTTGGGCGACACATGCAACATTATCTTCAAATAATATTGTCGGGTCTTTGTTGACTGGCAATCCACTTGCTTTTTAGATATGTTGAGTCATAGATCTAAGTCATACACACTTTAGACTTACTTCATGAAGTGTTATCATCTCTGCATAATTCGACGATGTGAAAACTAGTGTCTACTTTTAGGAACGCCAAGAGATTGCCGTACCACCCATCATGAAAACGTAGTCAGGCTGTGATTTGGCCTTATGAGGATTCGACAAATAACCCGTATCTGCAAGACCAATCATTTCATCCTTTGAATTTCTGAGATAAAATAATCTCAAATCGATTGTTCTTTAGAGATAACAGAATATGTGCTTAATCTCATTCCAGTTTCTTTGTGTTGGTGATGAGTTATATCTTGTCAATAGGTTTATAGCAAATGCTATATCTGGTAGAATACAATTAGCAAGATACATAAGGGTCCCAATTGCCCTTAAATATGGTACTTCGGGACCAAGTATCTCTTCGTTCTCTTCACATGGACGAAATTATTCTTTCTTACTATTTAGTGATTTGTTAACCATGTGGCTAGCGAAAGGATTTGTCTTGTCCATATTAAATCACTTCAGGACTCTTTTTGTATCATTTGATTGATGCACAAATATCTCACTATGCAAGTGCTCTATTTGTAAACCAAGACAGTATTTGGTTTGCCAAAAATATTTCATTTCAAATTCTCCCTTTAGGTAATCAATTACTTCTTAAATTTCCTTGGGAGTTCCAATAATATTCAGATCATCTACATAAACAACAATAATTGCAAATCCAGATGTCGTTTTCTTGATAAAGACACAAAGACATAATTGATCAATTACATATTAGTCTTTTAACAAATGCTCACTTAAGAAATTATACCACATGCGTCTTGACTGTTTTAGTCCATACAATGATCGATGTAGTTTAATTGCACATAATTCTTTCGGCTTCGAGTTCATTGCTTCAGGCACCTTGATTCCATCAGGAATTCTCATATAAATATCAGTATCCAATTACCCATATAAATAAGTTGTTACAACATCGATGAGACGCATCTCTAAATTTTCAAAACTGTTAGACTAATTAGGTATCTGAATGTAATAGCATCCATAACAGGAGAATACATTTTTTCATAATCAATCTCAGGCCTTTGGGAAAAACCTTGTGCAACAAGGTAAGCTTTGTATCTCACAATCTCATTTCGCTTTTGAACAAAAACTCATTTGTATCCAATAGGTTTCACAGCTTCAGGTGTGACAACGATAGGCCCAAATACCTTTCGTTGATTAAGCGAAATTAGTTTTGCCTGTATGGCATCTTTCAATTTGGCTCAGTCGTGCCTCTTTTAACATTCAGATGCAGATTTTGGTTCGAGATTATCATTCCCGTCATAAATTTCGTGTGACACCGAATAAGAGAATATGTCATCGATATCTTCCATTTCATCCCCGTTCCATATTTGTCAATTATTCATGTAATTAATGGAAATCTCATGGTTATCGTTGCCTGTTGGGCTTTCTCGGTTTGCATGATCGTATGATTTTTCTAGAACACATTCATTTGATTGGAGTTTGTCAATTCCCTTCCTCTTTCGAGAATTTTTATTTTTTGAACCTATGGGTCGTCCACACTTTAGGCGTGTCTTAGATTCATTTAACGTATTTCCATTGGGTAGTCCTTTTGGAATTTCAATTCGAGCACGAGCATTAGCAGTGTCTATATGTGACTTTGTTGCTCTTTTTGTGTCTGTAAATGCATCTAGAAATTGATTTGTTATATTCTATAAGTGTATGATCTTTTAAACTTCAAGTTGACGCTGCTTGTGCAACAATGATGATGTGCATCATTTGATATCTTTTCCCACTCGTTTCTCTTAAAGTGACAATCGACAAAGCATGTCGTAAAGACGTCACCTTTTTTTTGGTTCGATATACTTGATTATGGAAGGTGATTCATACCCAACTTATATTCCCAATCTACTTTGTGGTCTCATTTTTGTGCGTTGTGGTGGAACAATGTGTATATATACCACACAACCAAACAATCTTAGATGAGATACATTCGGTTCTCGCCCTAATGTCAGCTGTAACTGGGAGTACTTGTGATATGCACTTGGTCTAAGGAGAATCAGTGCAACGGCATGTAAAACAACATAACCTCATACATAAGTAGGAAGCTTTGTTCTCATTATCAATGGTCTGACAATGAGCTGAATACGTTTGATTAATGATTCAACCAAATCGTTTTGTGTATGAACATGAGCTACTGGATGTTCAACATCAATTCCTATTGTCATACAATAATCATTAAATGCTTCAGATGTAAATTCACCAATATTATCAAGTACTCTAACTTTTTGATCATGTAGTTTGGGAATTGTGCATATTATTTGCGCAAGTAACTTGGCAAATGCCATATTGCAAATCGATAATAGACATATATGTGACCATTTTCTAGAAGTATCAGTCAATACCATAAAGTATTGAAATGGTCCACATAGTGGATGAATATGTCCACATATATCACCATGAATCTGTTCTAAAAATGATGGTGATTCATTTCCAACTTTGGTTGGTGAAGGTCTTATTATCAACTTTCCTTGAGAACAAGTATCACAAGAGAGTTCTTGATATTGAAAAATCTTCTGGTTTTTCAATTGATGACCACTATAATTCTCAATAAATTTTCACATCATTATTGATCCAGGATGCCCCAACCGATCATGTCAAACTTTAAATGTTTCTGTAAACTTTGGGTCTACGGTGACATTTGATTCAAATACTCTAATATTTACATAATACAGTCCGGATGATAGAGCATACAATTTTTCCAACATTCACTTGCTTCTGGAAGTGTTTGAGGTAATGCAAAGATATTCATTATTCTACATGTTCATAGTTTCAATATGATATTCGTTCAGACAAATGTCTTTGAAATTTAACAAGTTTCTTTGGGACTTAAGAGAGAAAAATGCATTACGTATCATGAATTTTGTGCCTCCAGGCATTAGAAAAATTACTTTTCCAAATCCCCAATTATTTTCGCATTACCAGATATAATGTTGGCATTTGCCTCATCAATTTTGAGATAAGAAAAAATATTTCTTATCTTTAAGTATAGTATATGTAGTAGCGTTGTCCGCAAAACATAAATCACCTTCTTGGATTTTGAATTGGAACATATTTATGATCTATTTCAATATGTGAGAAAGAAAATAAGATAAGTAAACAATATAAGGATTTTTAACACGATATATATATATATATATATATATATATATATATATATATATATATATATATATACACACACACACTCACACACACACCAATTATACACATGAATAATAATATAATAATAGTAATAAAAAGCTAATATGCTTGACAAAGGTAACATGCTTACTAAAAGATAGACTAGTGGCTAACTATAGCATAATAATGGACGACTTACAAAATGATGCCTCCAAGCACGGGAAGTACTCCAATATAAACATTTATTGATGACTTTTAATACAATGGAAGGAAAAAAGAGAGATTTAAGCACTCCACTAACTATTTAACCCTGACTCAAAGAGAGAGAAGTGATAAAATACAAGTGGGTGTTCTTATGGACAACATGTCTTATCTTTTATAATGAAAATTTTCCAAATTGAAATACAAAATTTGAAATCTGAGGGTCAGATGTCCTTGATATAAATGGAGTCGATCAGGGCACGATGTCACATAGTTGTCCCTTCAACAGTACCATGTGGCCTTAGCGTCTTGTTGCCCCTCACAATTTCGCTAAGTTAGCCTTCCCAAAGGTTATGCTAATTGTGTTAGCTAAAGAGAAATTAAAGAGCTTAAGAAAATTTGCAAGTATGCTTTTAATTCACTTAAACTTGGCCGATTACAAATGAGGTCTTCACCCCTATTTATACAAGTTGATGGAAGACTCTAGATCTTTACAATATTTTAGGAATCATCATTTCTACTATGTTCTAGATGTCTCTATATACGTTGAGAGTATTCTAGAAAGTTCCCCTACTTTCCATCCCCTTCTAGAATGTTCTTTTACTTTCTAGCCCCTTCTAGAAGGTTCTTTTACTTTCCAGCCCCTTTTAGAAAGTTTCCTTACTTTTCGGTCCCTTCTAGAAAGTTCTTTTACTTTCCAACTCATTCTAGAAAGTTATCTTACGTTCCAACCTCTTCTAGAAAGTTTTCCTACTTTCCAACCCCTTCTAGAAAGTTCTCTTACTTTCCAGCTCCTTCTAGAAAGTTCTTGGAGGATCCTAGACTCTATGTCTTTGATGTATCTTCTTGGAGCGTGACATCCTCCCCCACCAAATTCGGCATCGTCCTCGTCACTGGGTGTTGTCTGAGTTGCTCCTTGAATTGCCACAAGTTTTCCTCAACTTACCACGTATCCTCAGACTCAGGAAACCCCTTCCACTTGATCAAGTACTCGGTGTGAGGGGGTATACCTCTCTTCCGTGACGTCCTTTTTGTGAGGACTTTTTCGACCTATTAGTTGAATGATTTTGTGACAATGGGTGGCGCCCGACTTGGATCCTCTTCATCGGCATGGTATGGCTTAAGCATGCTCACATGGAAGATCAGGTGGATTTTCAATGTACTTGGTAAGCCCACTCTGTATGACACCTTGCCTATCTTTGCTTTAATCGAGAATGGTCTGTCAAATCACCGGATCCATCCTTTGTGCACACTTCGTAGGGATTTAAATTGATGGGGCAATAGTTTCACAAGAACTGAAACTCCCACATTGAATTCGTATGGCCACCTCTTCTCATCGACCCACTTCTTAATCAGCCTACGGGTTTTCTCTAAGCATATTCGGGAAATATCGACTTACTTCTCTAGTTCAGGTGGGGCCATTCGATATGGTGCCATGGCAGGCAACTTGGCACCGATTTCCAACTCGATTTTATGGTCCACTTTCCGCCTTGGTGACAACTTGTTGGACAAAGTGGGAGGCATAATGTCCTCATTTTCCATGGGGAGTTTTTGAATGACAGATGGCACGTCCTCGTTCTTGTTATGTCTGTCATCTTCCTTAAGCATAGCCAAATAATTCTGCTCCCCCTTCTTCGCACCTTTAGCGACTTGCATTGCCGATAGTTGCTTGGCCCCATATGCATGTTCATCGGGTGAGCACCTTTCAAAGGGACCCTTTTTCTAAGATGCAGACAGTGCTAAAGGAGGGCATGAATATGGAAGTTACCTGGCGTAAGAAGTCCATACCGAGCACAACTTTGAAGTCATCCATGTGTAGCACCGAAAGGTTGGTGTGCCCCTTCCAAGCGCCAAAGTGAAGCTTCACGCCCCAAGCAACTCCATATAGAGGTTGAGCGTTCACATTTACCATCTTTAGCCATCCCTCACCGCCAGTCCATATGAGACCTAACCGCTTAACTTCGTCCTCGGTCACGAAGTGATGCATGACCCCGGTGTCGACTAATGTTTTAATTGGTTTCCCACTAACAATTGCTTCCACAAACATTAGTCCCTTGCTGGAAGCGGCGGGTATCGATTTTGCTTTGAGAGCATTGAGGACTTTGAGTGACCCTAACATGCTTGACTCTTCCTCCTGCGTTTTAGCATCATGTTTCTCCAACATGGTAGTTAAGGACCCATGTTTTGGGCAACTGCTCATAGCATGTGCCCCTTTGCACACGAAACACCTGCCCTTTGGTACAAAGGCCTTTTTCTTATCATCATAATTGGTTCACGACGGTTTCCCTTGGTCTTTTTTAGCCATCTCTTTCCCATGACTTATCTTCCCCACCTTTGGTCGAATAAGAGCCTTTAACATCTTTCTTCTTTATTCCTTCAGATGGAGAGTTTGGTCGATAGTCCCCAAGAGATTCAGCTAACGCAATGGCCTCGTCCACCGTTTTGACTCCCCGTCGATACATCTCCTGCTTGGTCCAATGTTGCAACCCATCGACAAAGTAGAACATGGAGTCGTCATATGACATGTTTGGGATTTGTAGCACTAACGTAGTGAACTCCTTCACATAGTCCCGCATTGCCCCACAGTGCTTCAATTCCCGTAGCTTCCTTCATGTTTCATAGACCATATTCTCTGGGTAAAAGTTTCGTTTGAGTTCACCCTTGAACTCTTCCTATGTGTCAATCTTGCTCACCCCTTGTTCAATATCAACCTTCTTCATGCGCCACCACAATGTCGCAGTGTCTTTAAGATAGAAGGAGGCAATTCTTACCTTAGTGGGCTTCGTCAACTTGGCCTAGGCCATCAAAGTATTTCTCCAGGCGCCACAAGTAGTTCTCTACTTCCTTGGCATCCACGTGTCCCATCGAAGCTTGCTGGCTTGGGGCAATCTATCCTTAGATTGCCAAAAGTCCCGCCAACATTCCCATTCGTCGTGACTTTCTTGCACAAAGTTATGTCTTCCCACATCCCCTCGATGCAGTCTTTCAAGCCATGGACGACGTCTTCCAGCTGCGTAAATCAAGCTACGATGTCGTTGTTGGCTACCTCGGCAGTCCCCTTGACCGCCTCGATTTTCTCCAACACGTGTTCCTTTAACACGCTGAAGTCATGTTGGACCCTTTCCAACTTTTCTACGAGTTCAAACACCACCTTCGGCTCCACAGAAGGCCCTTCCCCCCAAGCCTTGGTTTGATCTCATTTTTTCTTCCCAACAGTGTGCGTGATCTCTCACCCACATTGTTCCTCAGTCATGATTGAATCGTTTATTCCTGCCGTTATAGAGGCTTGAACCTGGCTCTGATACCACTTGTCACAGAGTTGTCCCTTCAATTGTACCGTGCGGCCTTAGTGTCTTGTCCCCTCGCAATCTCGCCAAGTCAGGCTTCCCAAAGGTTATACTAATTGTGTTAGCTAAAGAGTAAGTAAAGAGCTTAAGAGAATTTTGCAAGTATGCTTTTAATTCACTCAAACTTGGTTGATTACAAATGAGGTCTTCACCCCTATTTATACAAGTGGATGGAAGACTCAATATCTCTCCAATATTCTAGATATCATATTTTCTTCTATGTTCTAAATGTCTTTACATACATTGAGAGTATTATGGAAAGTTCCCCTATTTTCCAGCCCCTTCTAGAAAGTTCTTTTACTTTCCAGCCATTTCTAGAAAGTTCCCCTACTTTCCAGTCCCTTCTAGAAAGTTCTTTTACTTTCCAACCCCTTCTAGAAAGTTCTCATACTTTCCAACCCCTTCTAGAAAGTTCTCATACTTTCCATTCCCTTCTAGAAAGTTCCTAGAGGATCCTAGACCTATGTCTTTGATGTATCTTCTCGGAGCATGACACTGAGGTGGCTTTGTTATTTACCGACAAAGTTGATTCCTTTTCAAATTATCAAAACAATAATGATAATACGCATTGGTCCTTTTGCTGAATTGGAGTCTATTGAGGCTCGAGGTGGCTTTGTTTTCCCCCGACAAAGTAGATTCCTTTTTTTTTCAAATCATCAAAACAATAATGATCATTTTGCTTCTCAAAATTTTTCTTGTTGCTGAATTGCTGGAAAGCTATTCTTCCATCTTCTTTGTCTTCTGTTGATTTACTATTTTTTTAGTAATTCCAACAACGGCGTCCATGGAATCTCTTATAGTAGGAGACACTTCTTCTTCTTCTTGTGATTCCCCTGCAAGAATTGCAAAGGAAGATCCCAGAACTATTGATGAAGAACCAGTGAGATGCATCAAATTGATTCTTCATTGTTCCAAAAACTTTCAATTGACATTCCATAGGTATCAATCCTGGATTTTCTTTTCTAATTCTTTCCATCATATAAATGAATATATTTTGGATCTCTGGTTGAGGAATTGTTTGGTTAAAAAGTTTCGAATAATCTGAAACTATTTGTTCAATTTTTTCAAAAGCTGATTCCCACCATTTATAGTGGAAAGTCCTTTGAATGACATGAATTTTTAAAGAGTCAAATGAGAAAATGATATCACATTTCCAAATCCAAGTTATTTGAAAGTTTATAAAGAACTACATAGTATTCCTACTAATGGATCTAAAAGACTCCATTTATGGGGTGAAGTACTTTAGTTATAAAGCACTTGGAATGAGTTCTTACTTGAGATTTTCCACACGATTGTGTATTGTGAAGATTATGATCAAACTGGACAGAACCAGTTTCTTCTAACATTGCTTCGTAAATATAACGAAACTTTCCTTGTGAAGCAACATAATTCTGGTTACCCAGATAACTGTCTTTGAGAACCCAAGGGTCTTCTTTCCATTGTAAGTCTGTTAAAGACAAATCAATAATATGTTCCAAATGTTGCTTCTGAACATATGGAATTGAAACATACTTTTCTTTCTCTTTTCCTTTCCCATACTAGTTGGATTTTCCGCTCCCAGACGATTGGATTTATTTGATCCTTCGCGAGAGGTGGCAGGTATTTTAGGATATTAATTTTTGTACTTTGCCCCTTTCGGGGTTATCCATCTGTTCGATGGATGCATCCTGCAAAAATTCTGTTGTTGAAAAATCAGAAAAAGAATAATCAATTCCTTTAATATATTCAATTTTGAAATCATAATTCTGATTGCCATCCGGCAAAAAAAAAAAATTTAAAACAATATTTTTTACATCTTTTTGAATGATGTATTTTGCAACACTACAATCAATTTTGAGTAAGAATTGTTGATTTAATAAATCATCCTGGAATTTGGAAATATATTTTACTATAGAAAGCATTTCTTTCTTGATAGTAGCATAATTTTTATGAGCCTTCTTCCAGATACGAGAAGAATATCGTAATAATTATTATTATGTGCTTCCAATACAAAAATATACGCACACCATAAAATTGAGTAAACAAAGTAATTTTATATAGGTTCGGTGGGGTTGTGGGTTGTCTGGATAATTTTTTTTTTACTTTTTATGTTTATTTTCATTTAGATTTTAAACACATATTATACATTATAGTTTTTATTAATGATTTTTAATTTTCTTTTTTCATTTCTCATATACAAAAAAGTTTATAAGGTACAACTAATCAAAAATAAATTAAAATAAACATAAAAAGTAAAAGAATAACCATAAACAAAAATTATTGAGACAGCCCACAATACCCTTCGTTATATTATGCAATAAGTATCATTGTGTGCTTCCAATACAAAAATATACACACACTATAAAATTTATTAAATAGAGTAATAATTTTATATAAAAACTATAATTTATAATATGTGTCTAAAGTCAAATGAAATTTAAATCATTTTCACTTAGTTATTAGTAAATACTATTCATGCAAAAAAATTTTTTTTGGGACATTGCAATATGCATTTTTTAGCTTATTAATTTTGATAGTGATTGACAAAAGTTTTGATTTTATTATATAATTACTCCATTACTTCAAACTAATAAGATAAGATAATAATCAACAGTATATTGTACTTCCTCTGTTTCACCTAAAGAGTTTATGTTTGAATAGTTTAATTATTAATTAATATATAATTAACATTAAAGTTGGTAGTAATTACTCCATCTGTTCGGGGTAAAGAGTCTTCATTTGAAAGTCAATTAAAAAAAAGCACATTTAGTAGTTTATTACTAATAAAATAACATTTTTATGTCTTAATTTTTGAAAGTAGACTCTTTAAGTTAAACATCTAAAAATGAAATAGCGGTCTCTTTACCCGGAATGGAGGGAGTAATATGTTTATATCAAATGTAGAGGGTAATGATAAACATAATTTTTTGAAAGTGAACTTTTACAATGAAACATCCTAAAATGGTATAGTTAACTCTTTGTCACAACACTTTGACAAATCGTTAAATTTTGCCACCGTATTATTTTTCGCGCAAAATTGTCATTGTACTTGTAAAGAAAGATTCAATTTCGTCATTATCTCTAACTCTCATCCAATTTTTAACGAATTAATTTGAGTTGCCTCCCTTAAAGTTTTTAAAATGTAGAAAGATGCTTAATGATAATTGAAGTTAAAAATTAAATGATTTATTGTTCTTAAATTATCAGTGTTTTTTCTTTTAGAGGTTAAAAAAATAAATTTTATGAACAAAAAAAGAAAAAAAAAAGAATGAAATATAAAAATACAAATAAGAAGGAAAGATATATTTTACCTAAGTAAAAAATTAAAAGAATAATATTAATAATACATTAGTATTCAGTAACTCACTTACAATTGATAAAAGTTTTACCGACTGAGATTAAATCGTTTTAAAATAGTTAACGGCATGGCCAGCCCTAAACTTTTTGGGACCCATGGCGAAAAAAAATAAAAGGGCCCTTTATAGAGATGTAAAAATAAAAATTTTATACAAAAAAAAAAATTAAATGTCTTGAAGTAGGGATTAAACCTATGATCTTATTGTCTATAGTGATTTTTATAGTAAATAATATAATATATATTTGTAAAAGTAAAATCAGAAACCAAAATTAATAAAAAAAATTATCAACACCCAAGGATTCAAAACTACGATCCCTAATATGTGCCTAGGACAACTCACCATTCTGTCAAGCTAGTTTTTTTTTTACTTTAGAAGGTTGGAGGGGACATAGACCGTACCCCAATCCTTAATTTTTTTTAATGCCTTGAAAGGCTACAATTATATATATATATGATGCCTTTGGTGTGGCCCGAACAAATGGAGCCTCTGGTGAGGCTTTGAACACCCGACCTCTTGGTTGAG
Organism: Codonopsis lanceolata; assembly: GCA_013146195.2. Classification (NCBI taxonomy): domain Eukaryota; kingdom Viridiplantae; phylum Streptophyta; class Magnoliopsida; order Asterales; family Campanulaceae; genus Codonopsis; species Codonopsis lanceolata. The sequence continues at coordinate 12,594 of JABEVN020000581.1, read as the reverse complement.
AGTAGTTAAGTCCCAGGGTGCCTCTGGGAGAGGTTGAGTATTAAGTCCCAGGGTGCCTCTGGTAGGGCTTGAATACTCAACCTCTCCGTTAAGATAAGTGAGTAGCTAAATGGGGCCTTTGAATAAGGCTTTAACAACAACGATGCCTCAAGAGGCAACACCCGACCTCTCTAGAGTTGTAAAGTCCAGGATGTCTCTAGTGAGACTCGAATACCCAACCTCTCCGTTAAGAGAAGTGAGCAGTACCAGTTGAGCTATAGCTCGTTGGTCTGTCAAGCTAGTTGTTATGAATATTATCAACATTAAATTATCTATACAATACGTAAGACAATTTCTACAAATTTGGGCCCCTCAAAATTAGGGGCCCTGGGCGGTCACCCTTCTCGCCCTCCCTCATGGCCAGCCCTGGTTAACGGTTGAGATCATCACATGCGTGGAGGTGATTATCTTTTTTATTAATAAATTATTTACTAAATTATTAAAAGAAGACTTAATAATTATTAAAATTAAATTAATTTAAAAATATTCAATAAATTAATTTGTATTATTTTTTAAATAAATTATTGAATTATTAAAAATAATTCATTTTTAAAATAAAATTTTAAAAATATATTTAATAAATTATTAAATAAAACATATAAGACATAAATCATCAAATAACATTAAAAAAATGCAAAAACATTATCCTTATAAAAAGAGTATTATTCAAAAAAAATTAACACATCATAATTTTTATGGTAGCTATTATAGGTTGAATTAAAAGTTTTTTTTTTTATAATCTTATCTTTATAATTCCCAATTATAACTGATTTTGAAAAATGTCAATACATTATAATTAAAATCAATTTTACTCACAAATTAAATTACATTACATGAATGAGTGTTAACAACTAGATTTAATGAATTAACTTTTTTCAAAATTTATTAATCGATTATATTTTCTTTAAACTTATTATATTTTATTATTATATTTTTATTATATGATCCATTAAGAGAAAATGTATATATGAGTTAATTTAAATATTTTTCTCTTATTTTTTATTTAAAAAATATATCTTTTCTTCGTATTTTTATTTTTATATTTCAATCATTCTTTCATTTTTGTTTCTAAAATAGTATCTTTTTTTAACCCCTAAAAGCAACCAAAAAAAAGGACCCCCTTATAATTTAAGAACCAAAAAACAATCTATCTTTTAACATCAAAAATCATTAATAATCTTCCAACATTTAAAAAAAATATGGGAGACAACTGAAATTAATTTCGTTAAAATTGAATTACAGTTAGGGATAGTGACGAATTTGCATATATATTTACAAGTACAATGGTAATTTCGCTCAAAAAATTATACAATGACAAAATGTAAAGATTCGTCAAAATACAGTAGTAAAATTAACCATTTTTCCTGCTTTTTAACCTATCACTATACTCACCCTGGATTGAGATGAGATATTTGTACGAAAAAATATGAATCTATATTATTTTTCACGTTGACATTTGCCATGATCAACCGATCAAAATAATCAAAAGACCAAAATACAATTTTCTCCCAAAGTTACCATCAAATCCCAGTTTGTCACTCATACTAAGGTTTGAGTCACTTTAGTATTCAAGGTTGTCATTTGTCTCAATTTTCCTCGTTAACTTGCGTTATTTTGGTCTTTTCCCAACACAGTTCACCCCCTCCCACCTCCCTTTCTCTCTCCTCTGTGAACAATTAATTTCCATAGTTCACATTTTAATTGAAAAACAAAGCAAAAATTCATGCCAAATTTTTTATGGCAAACGATTCATATAGCAAATCAGTTGCTAGTTGGCCTAATTTGGAGACTCCCCTAATGCGCAGGTACACACCATAGCCCAATTATTCGATCATTTTATTTTTTTTTTTCATAATTTCTGTAAAGAGATATGGGTTTAAGAGCAACCCCATTGTGTCTTCTTACCCATTTTATAATTAAGAAGATGTCATTTTATCACTCTTGTTCATCTTCTTGCTATGCCAACTCGGAGAGATAAATATATTTCTTCCTAAATAAGAAGTTATCTTTTGGGGAGAGAGGAAGAGAGAGGGGCCGGCTCTCACCTCACTTTGTGGTGTGTGTGTGGGGGGAAGGGTTTTGTATTTATGTGAGATGGTGTTAAATTTAATATTTTTTGTATAAGAAGACGTGTAAGAAGATTATACAATGGGAAGATATATTCTTAAGTGGGTAAGAAGATAAAAATGTATAGGTGGCAGTGGAACCCAACTAAAAAGATGTATATGAAGATTTATACAATGGGGATGCTCTTATATCAAAACATCTACAAATAGGGTTTCATAAACAGGCTAGTGCAAGGGACAAGAGTTATCTCTCTCTCCCCTCAAACAAACCACTATCTCCTGCACATTCAAATCATAGAACCCAGATGAATGATTTCAATTTCCCATTCAAAATTCATGTCAATCAGTTGCTCTTATATACAAAATTCAATCTAAAAAACAATCAATAAATCTACTTTTCAGTTTGCGGGCAATTAATCGATAATACGACGGAGTCTTTGAGTACAAAGAAACAAAGTGTGGTCGATTCCCGGCAACGGAACCAAACTAATTTGACAAAAATATCAGTCATACCGAGGGTGCCGAAAGTCGTCGATGTACGTGGATCGTTCGTTGACTAGATTGGTGACGAAACTGTGTCGTTTGAGTTAGATATCTGACTTTATGTGGATCTCTGCAAAACAAACACCGTGAGTGGTGGGGGATGTCCCCTAAAACCCTCCGGCGTGAGAATCAGTACAGTGTCAAAATATAGGAGGGCGCGTAGCCCCCGTGTGTGGAGTGAGAACTGTAGAAGAGAAAGAGCCTCCCCCTACTATACGATGGTAGAGTTTATTTATACCTGAGGGGTTAGGGTTAGCTTGTCATGCATGGGCCAGGCTCATGATGTTCAGTAGTCCTGTAAAGAATAGTGGGCTAGTGTAGTGGAAAGCCCCCTCGCCCAAGCGAGGCCCAAAAGCATTTTTAGGCAGATTAAATATAGGCACTTAAGTAGCCCCCTGGTCCTTATTCCTTGGGATTTATGTCAAGGGTAAGGAGTATAATTTTTTGTCAAGCATGACATCTACTCAACAGCGAGATACTCGAGTGGGAAGATAAAATAAAGCTCAGCCGCGAGTAAACTCGAGCGAGGAGCGTAAGTGCAGGTAGGCGTGGTGTACTACTCAACTGCGAGTAACACTCGAGCGGGATGACAATGTAAAGCTTAACCGTGGGATGCCCAAACGGGGAGCGTAGGATAAAGCTCGACCGCAAGATGCTCGAGCGAGAGGGTAAATATAGGTTGACCGCGAGATGCTCAAGCGGGAGGATAAGATAAAGCTCGACCGCAAAATGCTTGAGCGGGAAGGTAATGTACCTCAAGGTAGTGAGGGTCTTCAAGAATCCAAGCAACCTCACCATGGTGAGAGCCGTCTGGAAATCCGTATACTCAAGCGAGAAGCTCAACCGTGGGATGCCCAAACGGGAGTAAGGCGATAAAGGAAATCTAAGCCTCACCATGGCGGGGTCTTCGAAAGAATCCAGCCAGCCTCAACATGGTGAGGGTCTTCAAGAGTCCGAGCAACCTCTCCATGGTGAGAGCCGTCTGGAAATCCGTATGCTCAAGCGAGAAGCTCAACCGTGGGATGCCCAAACGGGGAGCGTAAGCGCATAAAGGAAATCCAGAAACCTCACCATGGTGAGGGTCTTCGAGCAATCCAGTAGCCTCAACATGGTGAGGGTCTTCAAGAATCCGAGCAGCCTCACCGTGATGAGAGTCCACTAGAAATCCATATGCTCAATCGAGAAGCTTAACCGTGGGATGCCCAAACGGGGAGCGTAAGCGCGTAAGGGAAATCCAGAAGCCTCACCGCGGTAAGGGTCTTCAACAATCCGAGCAGCCTCACCGTGGTGAGGGTCTTTGGAGTGATAATAAGAAACTCGGGCTATTGCGCGAGTGTAATCTGAAGCTCGAGTTGTGGCACGAGTGTAATATGAAACTCGGGCTGCGGTACAAGCATAGGGTGCGCGGGCACAGAATAAAAACATGAAGCTCATGTTATGGCACGAGCAAGACGTGCACGGACACAGAGCAATAATGATCTGAGACTCAGGCTGTGGCGCGAGCATGACGTGCACGGGCACAAGAATAATAATTTGACGCTCAGACTGTAGCACGAGCGTGACGTGCACGGGCACGGGGTAACAGCATAAAACTTGGGTTGTGGCGCGAGTGTAGCGTGCACGGGCATGATAATAACAACACGAGGCTCGGGCTGTGGCGCGAGCGTGGCGTGCACGGGCACGAGAATAATGATCTGAAGCTCGGGCTGTAGTACGAGCATGGTGTGCACGGGCACGAGAGTAATGATCTGAAGCTCGGATTATAGCACAAGCGTGGTATGCACGGGCACGAGAGTAATGATCTGAAGCTCAGACTGTAGCACGAGCGTAGCGTGCACGGGCATGATAACAATAACATGTGGCTCGGACTGTGGCGCGAGTATGACGTGCACGATCACGATAGTAATGATCCGAAGCTCGAGCTGTAGCACGAGCGTAACGTGCATGGGCACGATAATAATAACATGTGCACGGGCACGAGAATAATGATATGAAGCTCGGGATATGATGCGAGCGTAGCGTGCACGGGCACGATAATAATAACATGAGGCTCAGGCTGTGGCGCGATCATGGTGTGCACGGGCACGAGAATAATAACATGAAGCTCGGGCTGTGGCGCGAGCATGGCGTGCACGGGCACGATAATAATGATATGAGGCTCGGGCTGTGGCGCGAGCATGGCGTGCACGGGCACGAGAATAATAACATGAAACTCGGGCTGTGGCGTGAGCATGGGGTGCACGGGCACAATAATAATGATATGAGGCTCGGGCTGTGGCGCGAGCATGGGGTGCACGGGCACGATAATAATAACATGTGGCTCGGGCTGTGGCGCGAGCATGACGTGCATGAGCACGAGAATAATAACATGAAGCTCGAGCTGTGACGCGAGCATGGTGTGCACGGGCATGATAATAATCATCTGAAGCTCGAGCTGTGGCGCGAGCGTGGCGTGCACGGGCACGATAATAATAACATGTGGCTTGGGCTGTGGCACGAGCATGGCGTGCACGGGCACGAGAATAATAATATGAAGCTCAGGCTGTGGCGCGAGCATGGCGTGCATGGACACGATAATAATGATCTGAAGCTTGGGCTGTGGCGCGAGTGTAGCGTGCACGGGCACGATAACAATATCATGAAGCTCGGGCTGAGGCGCGAGCATGACTTGCACGGGCACAATAGTAATAACATGAAGCTCGGGCTGTGGCGCAAGCATAGCGTGCACGGGCACGATAATAATGATCTGAAGCTCGGGCTGTAGCACGAGCGTAACGTGCATGAGAACGATAATAATAACATGTACATGGGCACGAGAATAATGATATGAAGCTCGGGATATGACGCGAGCGTAGCGTGCACGGGCACGATAATAATATATGGCTCGGGCTGTGCCGCGAGCATGGCGTACACGGGCACGATAATAATGATATGAGGCTCGGGCAATGGCGCGAGCATGGCGTGCACGATAATAATGATCTGAAGCTCGGGCTGTAGCGCGAACGTGGCATGTACGGGCACGATAATAATAGCATGTGGCTCGGGCTGTGGCGCGAGCATGGCGTGCACAGGCATGAGAATAATAACATGAAGCTCGGGCTGTAGCACGAGCGTGACGTGAGCACAGTGTGCCGGGCACAAACTGGACTAAGTGCTTGGTTTTGGCCAAGGCTTTGAGCGGGCATGGCCCTTATCGCTCTGGGCGAGCATCCTGAAGATTGCCTAGCGGGCATGGTCCAACTCTAAATGGCGACTAGCAACCGGGCATGGCCTTTGTCTGATGTGGGGACATCGGAGCGGTTGCTAGTATATCAACTGGGTGTAGACATATACGACTAACAGTGTTGCTTGGTCATTATAGGAATCCGAGATAGCTAGTCGCTATCTTGTGGGCAGGGCCCCTACCGCCTGGCGGACATCCAAGTACGTGAACCAGGCATGACCCCCTCCCACCCACTGGGAGAATTAGTTCACTAATACTCGGGTGTTTGAGGAAGGTTGACCGGGCAGGGCCCTATCTGCTTGCCTGGCGAGCAAATTTTGTCAGGCAATCCGAAAGCAATTTGTATAAATAAACATATTAACAATTTAATGAAAGAACTTGTCTTTCTGTTGATAAAATGATAGTGGTCCCAACAGGGCTGAGGGTCTTGCTCGCTAGTGCATTAGGCCGTCTGAATAGTTGTAAAGATATTTGGGCTTTTCAGTTTGCGGGCAATTAATCGATAATACGACGGAGTCTTTGAGTACAGAGAAACAAAGTGTGGTCGATTCCCAGCAGCGGAACCAAACTGATTTGACAAAAATATCAGTCATACCGGGGGTGCCGAAAGTCGTCGATGTACGTGGATCGTTCGTTGACTGGATTGGTGACGAAAATGTGTCGTTTGAGTCGGATATCTGGCTTTATGTGGATCTCTGCAAAACAAACACCGTGAGTGGTGGGGGGATGTCCTCCAAAACCCTCCGACGTGAGAATCAGTACAGTATCAAAATATAGGAGGGCGCGTAGCCCCCGTGTGTGGAGTGAGAACTGTAGAAGAGAAAGAGCCTCCCCTTACTATGCGATAGTAGAGTTTATTTATACCTGAGGGGTTAGGGTTAGCTTGTCATGCATGAGCCAGGCTCATGATGTTCAGTAGTCCTGTAAAGAATAATAGGTTAGTGTAGTGAAAAGCCCCTTCGCCCAAGCGAGACCCAAAAACCTTTTTAGGCAGATTAAATATAGGCACTTCATAAACTAATAAGCACGTTATGTAAAATTTTATTTGAATCTTGAAAGCAATAAGCTCCCTTGACATTTAGTGGATTTATTTGTGGTTTTGAAGTTTTTTTTCTTTTGATCCCACAACTTTTTCAATGTCCCCTTTACTTTTTCTGATCATTGTTAAAAAAGAAAAATCTTCAAAACTAAATCAATAATATGTCATTGAAAACACACATTCCATTTGTTGAAGTAATTTAGTCAATGTTGTGGACGGTATGACTAGATTATCAATTGTGATTTTTCTAAATTTTCATTTATTTAATTTGGTAGAATCAAATTCTCATTAAACTCTACCTTATTTAGAATATGTTTGATTTAACTTATTGATATATGCTGATAACTTATTATTTATGATCGATGATTTAATGTTTATAACTTATGACTGATGACTAATAAGCGATGCTATTTGATTTAGCTTTTTCAAAATACTGATTAGTTTTCATAAGTTAGTATGTATGTTTGATTAGTAAGTTGAAAAGTATTGAATTTAAATATAAAGACTAAAATAACATCATCACAAAATGTGATTTACATTATTATTAGCAGTAGTATAATAATAATAATAATTATTACTAGTGATGCACATGTGCGTTGCACGATTTGTACTCGGGTGTAAAATCATATACTCAACCAAAGTTGAATAATATACAATTAAAAAGTTTAATATGAACAAAATAAATAAAAATTAATAAACAGTAAAATCAAAGAAAATCACATAAATTTTTTTTAAAAAAGTTATTATAAATTTTGAAATACTTCTTTATATACAACATTTTTCGTTGACAATGTACGATTCTCACAACTGTTACTGTCAAATAAAAAATTTAAAGACCCTTAATATTAGTAATTCTAAACAAAACGGCATACTCATCATGACTAAAAATAGTGTTTTTCAAAAGAAGTTCGACGCTAGACACTTTTATTTATAGACATTTCGTAACGCACCATCAGCGTAAACTGTTTTCTTTGCAATTTGGATGAAATTCTATGATTAGATGGTGCCAGTAATATTTTTGAAATAAAACAGTACCACCAGAATGACCATTTGAAAGAACTCGACCTTCTAAAACATAGTTTCTTAGCCTTGTAATAATTAACCCCGTGCTAATACATAACCCAAGGAAATTGTCAATGTTACGAAGCAACATTAATGAAGTTTCAACTTTCAAATTCAAATCATGATTTGAGATTTCAGAATATGAAATTCCATTTAAAACTTTAAGAGTATTTATATCGTTCAAAAGATCAACATTTTTATCAAAATGACCCAGGAAATCTGAGCTCAAAAACAATCTTCCTTTTGAATTATATTGTTCTTCAATACCATGTTATCATTTATTGAAATAACCACACCAAGAGTTGGATTTAGAATAACACTCGCTTACAAAAACGATGAATCATCGGGACTGTTTCCAAATGAAGGATATGTGCTTTATACAATTGGAGCGATTGGATGATTGATTTCCTTAAGCATCAGTTGATTGAGAAATCAACATAAGCATAATTATCATTTGGTTCACCAATTTTACAATCGTCAATCTTTACAATCCAATCGACGAAAAGTTTCAATTCTTCGAAACTCTCGTTAGACCCATACTCTGTATCTCATATTCGTTGTCAATCTCAATACATGTAAATCTCTCCACAAATACAATGAATTAATAGTGAGATGAACTATGTCTTGTGTACTTCCTTTTGGAATCACATGTCATATCTGTCAAAAATCTCTATCAAACACAATTGTTTTACCTCCAAATGGAATATTAGAATATCATATACTTAAATAAAACTAAATATATCAATAGAATATCATATATTAAATAAAACTTAATATATCAATAGAATATCATATACTTAAATAAAATTGAATATAATATACAATTAAGAACTTTAATATGAACAAAGTAAAAAAAAATTACACTAAAATTAAAGCTAGAAAATCACTTATATTTGAAAAAATTATAATAAATTTTGGAATACTGCTTTATATATAATATTAATTTATCATTGAAAACATATGATTATTACTTTTAATTCTTGAAGGGGTTGTTTTAAAGCATGAAGTTGCATGGCATGCCGTAAACTGTACTTTGAATGGCTAATATTAAAACAGCGAGATAATATTTCTTGATACCAAAAAAAAAAAGCTCCACAAAAAATTACATTTAAATGTTGGATTGGTAATTTTCAAATAACCTTTAAAAAGCACAAATGTTAATGTAAAAACATTTCACAGATAAACAAATATGAAAATGTAATTATCAATAGATATGACTCATTTCCACCTGAATTTGATTTAAAAAGTATACTTAATATCTAATATCTCTTTTTTTGATTGTTAGTTTAACAATTTCACGTTTTATTTGATTCACACTTTGATTGAAACACACACAAAATATTAATTGTAAAACAAAATTGAATATTCCTTATTTATGTGTTTGTCAACGTAAAAATATAATCCTTCAAATTATTATATAATTGTTAATTACCGTATATTACAACAAAAAATCCTGATGCAGTCTATTTAACAAATAAATAATATCATTAATAAACAAAGGAAGAAGAAAGCACATTTAAAAAGTATGACCTAAATCAGAAAAAATATAATATATATAAAAAACAAATTTTATTGAGAAAGTGACAAGGAATTATCTAAATGCATTTTCTAGTTGGGAAAGGCATGATTAGATAGAATTGAACTATCATCATCATTTTTCTTAAGTCAACAATTGATGAGAGTCTTGTGTATGGAGATGACTTAAACCAATATAGATGATAGTTTTTATTATTTTATACTAATGTAATTACTGTAAAAAATGTTGGTTATTGAAATACAAACATATAAAATAAATAAATGAAAATTAATTTATTAATTAAATAGTCAAATATCTAACTGTTTGTTTTATCTAATAAAAAACGAATTGAAGTCTAAATAACAGACTTTAAATAGAACCTCTAACACTAAAATGTTAGGAATAACATATTCTGCAATATAATTTTTATACAACTATTCAATAACAAAAGTTATTGACTCTAGATTTTTAGTGTGCCTTGGGAGAAGTCCCAGATAGTTGATATTTTGTTAGATCTCCATCCCTTCATCGGAATATGTAGCCACATCATCCTCCAATCCTTTGTTTCAAGATTTCATTTGCCGTCTTGCCCCAAGAAACCCTAACATTGAATACATTCAAACCATTTCATAGCTAGGTTTTTTAGATTTCCTGTTTATTTTTTAAAAAAAAATTGACAAAAAATTGTATAATACAAATTTGAATTTCAATTATTATTAAAAAAAAATTGAGAGTTTAATTTAATTAAATATGGAAAATATACAGATCTTATAGTTGATTAATTATATCTAAATATATACCAATATGCATCTTTACTTTAAAAAACATTTTATAAAAATAGAAATTTAGATCTATCATATCTGAGAAATTTTTTAAGCATATGAGTTTTTTTTTTCAAAATGGATAAAAAAAATTTTCTGATCTCAACTTTTTATATTGGACATTTGTTTTATAAATTTGATTTTGACAAAAATGGACAAATAAACATCAGTTATGCACTTTTTGGCTTCAGATCTGCACTCTATTTTCGGATTTGATGAAAATGGAGAAAAACGCATATTTTGGTACATATTTGTAAAATTAAAGTTCAAATCAACCTTGGTCTATTACTGATTTAGTTAAATAAATATATATCTTTTGTAAACTAACTTTAATATGTTAAAGTTTTTTTTGCAAATATTAGACATGGATTTTTAAACATGTAGGCTTGACAAATATACTAAGATTTTTATTTGTTAATTTAAGTTAAAGTTTTTTGTTGTTGCATATATTAGACCTATATTTTTAAATATGTAGGCTAGACAAATATATTAATTTTTTATTTTTTAGCTTTATGTTTGATTAAAATGGAGTAGAAAAAATCTCATATATATGTATATATTTATTTATTTATTTATTTGATAGGTAAGTGTGGCCCCCTAGTCTTGCCATCTCTCCCACCCCTTGGTCAGATATATATTTATTTTCTTATAAATTTTTCAATTATTTGTTCAATATAACCTTACCATATGTCCGATCTATAGATTTCACAAATAAAATTGCTTCAATTTTTATAAATATTCAATGGTTAAACAAAAAATATTTGAATGACAATAGGATTAGTGCATATACTAATACTTAATACAATAATTATTTTTCCAGACTATTACCATTATCGGTGATAAGTAAATATTAAGAGTAAATTTATTGTAGATGCTCGGTTACTAATTTGACTTTTTTATTTACTAATTTATATGAAATTGCCTGTAAATTTCATAATATATCATAATTATGTATTTTTATATTGTTGTTGCCTGTTGTATGAAGTTAATTATTTGAAATCTGGCTGTTATATAATTTATCGATATTATTGATATATAAACTTGTTATAAAATATATATATATATATTAAATTTTAGTTTAATGGAAATACCTAAGCACCTCGAACAACAAACTGATTCTAAAAATCTTAAAAGTTTTAGAAATATAAAAATCTAAAATTTATAAGAATAAAGAAGAGTTAAACTTTTTATAAAACTACTCATATATATTACTCCATAAATTAAACTTCAAAACATTAAACAAAATGATTTTGTCTCAAAATATTTATTACATTTAGGTTATACACTTCATACGGTTGACAATCATTTTATGTACTCATTGGAGAAACGTTAATTTACTGCATGTGTTCTTTTACTAATTTGTCTTTGTCTATTAAAAAATTTATCTGACATCCATCTTTTATATTTTTACTACATTCAATGAATAACTTTTAAATAAAGTTAGTTAAAATATTAAATATTTCATAAGGTAATGATAATATTCTATGTTGAATAATACATTCTTTAGTAAGCCTGTTAATGTAATTCATTTTTTACTAAACGAAAAAAATATTATCATTATTTTAGACGTTTACCAAAAATATTTCTTTAGTAAACCATTAACTAATTCATTAGTGATGAGAAGTAACTATGTTACTTTGATTTATGGTTTTAAACTGGTTTGAATAATAGTGCATTATAATTATTTGTCAAGACTATAATTAATAAAAGTGGCAAATAATTTATATTGAATCGACATTTTCATCATTTAATCTTAAATTTGGGAGTTTATATTACTGTGGTGAAGATTTAGAAGCCAATATGGTAATTACAAATACAAAAAAAAACATTAAATTAAAAAAAAAAATGTGAAAATCGGATATAAAATAAATTATTCAATATTTGATATTGTATTTCTTGTCATTTCGTAAATCATATTGAACTATATTAAATATTATACAATTTGTTTACATTAAATGTACTAAAGATATTTGTAAAGTCATTTGAATCTCAAGAGTTGTTGTCAACATCATTAATTGATTTTCATTTCAATTTCCGAAAAAAATATGACAAATATACAAATTATAAATATTTCCAAATTTAGTAAGTTACCTTTTGGCGGAGTTTTATATTTGTTTCCTTCTCTATTATATATATATATATATATATATATAAAGGAGAAGAGCAATTAATATTAATAATAAGAATAAGAAAATAGTAATTTATTATTATTATTATTATTTATTTACTTAACTTTAATATTACTTTTATTATTATTACTATGTATTTTATTATTAATATTTGAT
>JABEVN020000580.1:0-29800 GCA_013146195.2 Codonopsis lanceolata | reverse complement strand
TCTACCGTGTATGAGCATCAATAATCTTCCTAACTCTCGAATCGTAAAACTCGAGCCTTCTTAATCAACTCAAACAATGCGTAGCACGCACGCTAGCAAAGATAACCCCATGCTCATTCGCAACTAGACTCCATTCTCTGACGTCCTCAAGCATCTTCCACTCCTTCATCATCAAACAAGACATATACGCCTCTTCCTACTCAAGGCATCCGCAACAACATTAGCTTTCCCTGATGATATGAAATAATGCAACATGATCCTTAAGTTTCTCCATCCATCGCCTGCGCATATTCAACTTTTTTTGTGAAAAGAGATACTTCAAACTCTTATGATCGGTGAATATCTCAAACTTAGCCCAGTAAAGATAATGTTTCCACTTGTGAAGCGCAGATGATAGCCGCTTCAAGGTCATGTGTCGGTAATTCTGTCATAAGGTGATAGCCTCGAAGCATAGGCAATAACTCTCCCATTCCCGCATAAGCACGCAACCCAAGCCTTCTAACGAGGCCGCTTATAAATCACAAAGTTTCACAACCACGGGCAATGCCAAAATAGGAGCCGTAGTCAACCTCCTTTTCAACTCCCGAAAACTAGCCTCGCACTTATCACTCCATATAAAAATAGACTTCTTTCTGAGTCAAATTAGTCATCTGAGTAGCGATCTTCGAAAACCCTCAATGAACCTACGGTAATAACCCCGCCAGCCCAAGAAACTACGAACCTCGGTCACCGCACTAGGCCTTCCACTTAGTAATCGCCTCAACCTTGGATGGATCCACGATACCATCTTAGACACCACGTGCCCTAGGAAAGAAACTTGCCTGCCGAGTTAACACTTACTAAATTTCACAGAAAGCTGCTTCTTCGCAGATAGAAAGAACTTCTCTCTCAAGTGATTCGCGTGTTCCTCTCGTGACTTGGAGTACACAAGAATGTCATCAATAAAACCACTACAAAGCAATCGAGATACTCGTGGAAAACCCTATTCATCAAGTCCATAAAAAACCGCAAAGGCGTCAATCCAAAATGGCATCACAACAAACTCATAGTGACCATAACGCTGCATCTAAGGCCGTCTTCTGACATCCTCCGCCGAACCCTCAACCGGTGATAGCCACTCAAGTCAAACTTGAATAGACAACGAACCCCGAATCAAAAAGATCACAATGTGAGGCAAGGGATACCTATTTTTGATAGTAACTCCGGTTCAACTGCCGATAGTCTATACAAAGCCGTAAACTACCATCCTTCTTCCTCACAAACAACACCTGCACCCCAAGGAGATACACTCTGCTTAATGAACTCCCTATCTAGAAGTTCCCCGCACCGATCCTTCAACTCTCGCAATCTCCACGAGCCATACCAGAAGGTGCCCTAGAGATGGCGAAGTCCCCGGCAATAGTTCAATACGTAACTCTAGTTCTCTGGTCGGAGGCAAAGCATACTCTAAAGAAAAGACATCGTGGAACTCATTAACTACGGAATATCCTCTAGCTTAGCGTAAGACATGCTAGTATCAAGTACAAGCTAAATACCCTGCACACCAAGTGATAAGAGTTGTCTAGCCCGCAGCGTAAATAATATGAACCCCACTCATAGCATGATCACCCGAAACACAAACTCCGAATACCTGCATGGCAAAAGTTACTTACGACGGCCAACTAAAGCATGGTGTACACATAGCCAATCCATACCAAGAATCACATCAAAGTCTCTAATAGGCAATACTACCAAATCAAGATGCAAGACTCGATCATGAACAAGCACATCACAAACTATAGACCTCGACGCCAACAAGCAATCACCCAACTGTAGACACCTCAAGCACATAAGGTAATCGGGCAGCAATACACATAAATGTTCTAGAAATGCGATGCAACATAAGAACGGGTAGAACCCGATCTATAAGAACTCGAGCATGATGACCGAAGACCGAAAGAGTACCTCCGATCAGTAAGTAGACTCTGAACACCTCACGATCAAGCGAAACACGAGCTCGCCTTAGACGCCTATCGCTATCCCTGGACCTGCATCGCGAATCGACTTCGAGGACCGAGCGGTTTAGACTTAGACGTTTTGAGCCGATGATTAGGATCTCCACAACTCAAGACACGTGCCAAGTCTCGGTCCGACACTTCGCTAGAGGCCCAATCTTATTACAATAAGAACAAACCAACGGTCCTCCGCCCTGAGTCCGGCCGCCCGAGGAGTAGGAGCACTACTACCGCGACTCGACGGGCGCCTATCCCGACCACCGACCGATGCTATTCCTCACCACCACCGCGATTGCCGCTCGGTAGCTGCACCGATTTCTAGTAAGACCGACTCTCTACCGCCGCGAAGATCGCTGCCGAGAAGACCGCATGTGATGCCGCTCGTGCTCCTCAATGTCTCGCTGATTCACGCACGATCTACCGCACTCCTGTGAATTCGCTAACCGTAGGGATAACAATCAAGCTTCCTCGTATTCGGTCTTCAACCTTCACGAACCTCTGGGTCCCTGTGTTCTCATCTTGCACCGATGTACAATAACGGACAACTCTGAATTTAGAAGAATATGAGCTATAGACATGGAACCCTCGCTCCAATTCCCTCGGAATTCTTTCTCCCTTCGCTGCCTAATCAGGCACATAAGTAGCCCTAAACTCGCCTCAAATGTGCTGCACACCCGATTCAACTCCCAACTAGCAAGTAACCTCCCACCAATGATTGCGGCCCTCAAGCTATATAAAGCCTAAGATCACTTTCTCCTCATCCGTGCAATCCAGTTGTTGCAGATTTTCTTCACATCCTCAAGCCATAGCTCGCCATACTAGCATCCGCCTCCCTCAAAAGATGGAGGCTTCATTTTCAAGAATCTCTAACACAAAGATTATTCCGTGCCCCCAGCACTAAGTGGTATAGTTTCACGCGGTGGCGGCACTCTCGCCTCGTTCTCTGGGTGGTGGGCGGAGAGGTACATTTACGACCTGCCAAGCCGGGCCATCTCGGCCATAATCTGCCATACGACGGTATAAATCTGCCATCCGAGCATTCATGCCCATCGGATTCGGTGGTGGTGGTAACTCCACTTTCCCTCCTCGAACTCTCCCGGTCGGCTCTACTCGCCTACACGGCCCGGCTCTAGGGTTCACCATCAAGCACCTATAAGAATTCACTCGACGTTAGAACATCACACCAAGAAACAACCCACCTAGGCCATGGAACCTATCCCGGCCAATAGCTAACCTAAAACAAGCTCGATACCAAGCCAAGGGCGACTGCCCGGCCCGAGATGGGACCGAGGGCCTGACCGCCCAAATAAGGAGGAAACAAGTAGGCAATTAAACATGCAAGGACTAAATTATAAAAACGACGTGACGCAACATTAGAGACGAGCACCTCGGCACCAAAAGGCCGGTATTTTTAAAACTTTTCAACCGATAAACAAGTTAAACAATATAACCAAGTCTTCTCGACACTACATGC
The DNA here is from genome assembly GCA_013146195.2 of Codonopsis lanceolata. Lineage (NCBI taxonomy): Eukaryota > Viridiplantae > Streptophyta > Magnoliopsida > Asterales > Campanulaceae > Codonopsis > Codonopsis lanceolata. The sequence goes on along the minus strand of JABEVN020000580.1, from coordinate 26,332 downwards.
CTGAACCCAAGCCACGCTTATGGACAAGGATTAATTTAGAGCTAAAAGCATGCTCACCGGAAGACTAATGTAGTGGAATAATAACAAGTTAACCAAAGCTCTGGCTAACACAATGCCAAGACAAAAGGGTTACAAGTACTACAAGTATTAAACTACTAGTAGCTAAAAAGATTTACAATCAAGTTATACACAAATACCCAAGCATAGTCTAGTTGACTTGCTTAACCCGGCCGTCCTTACAAAAATATAAACAAGAGTAAGAGGCCATCAAAAACCACCTCTTCAAGAATCAACGGTCACCAAAAGGGCACAAGGCACGAACACGGCTAGTCAACGAAGCGTGACTCGTCTTGCTAGATCTAAAGAAAGGGAAAGGGTAAGTCATAAAGACTTGTGTTATTAATCATGCATGTCATGGCAAGATGCAACATACAAGGCAAGATATCATCATCAAGCATAGAATCATATATCCGTGATGCACATTGTTTCACATAAGTGCGCATAAATAAATCACATAGGATAAGGATATATGGAGAGCCGGGCCGCTACGTAGTTCCCCGCATACAAGCGTTATTCGGAATGCGGGTATCGAATGTGTGTAAGTACATCGATCTTCCGGGAGATGCCCGGATAGTCACCAAGGATGCTCTTAAATGATTACAAGATGGGAGTTACTCCCCACCGGGCCAAAGGGAGGCGTGTGAACAAAGACGGATGCCATGACTCATGCAATGCCAAGTAATGTATACTTAACAAAATTTCAGTAGAGAACGAGGTCGACAAGAGCGATCTCGCTCAAGACAAATAAATTATTCTCATCAATAACCAAGTAGGGTTGAGTTCGACAAGAGCGAACTCACATGTCAATTAGTCATTCTATAATATGACATTCAAGATCAAGCAAGGCAATCAATTCAAGTTCAAAAGTCTAGAATTATTATTCTTAGGGAAACGCGATTAGAACGTCGTAGGGATTAATCGGTGAGCCGGTATTGTTCAATAGCTCGCTAATCTTGACTCCGTTGAGTCGTCTCTAACAGTTCATCCAATAGAGTTAGGGCGCTAAATGCATCACAAACCCTTTCTAAGTTCTCGTATATGATCGGCTAGGTCATTAATCCATTTAACAACCGTAGTTAAGAGTTATCGATAATTAATTCAAGGACCTTAGAATCATTCTTTCAAGGTTATTAAAATGCAAGGGTCCAAGAACGTTATTTATTCGTAGGGAAACATAGAACACAATTTATTCTAGGCCTAGGACCCAATTCAATAGGACAATCAATACAAGGCATATGAAACCCTAAAATCAATATTCCCAAGAGTTATCAAAATCCATTAATCCAAGAACATTAGTTGTTCCTAAGGAAGCATAGAACATAATTAATTCTAGGCATAGGTCTAATTGAACAAGATGAACATATCAATCAAAATCTCAAAAGACCAATTCATTCACAATCATGGCTTGGACATGGTAGAGCATGGAAATCAATAGAAAAGGGGGAAACATGGCATGTCTAACATACAACCTAAGGGGAAATTAATAGCTTACCTTCACCAAGAAAAAGGAAGGTTGGAGTACAAAGTAATCGGATGGAATCGATCTCCTCGTCGGTAGCTTCACTCCGGTAGTCTCGGTTTGGCAATCGGAGGTCGGGAGCTCAATCTAGGGAAGAGACACACACTAATCTCACCTATTCTCTACACACACTAAACATGGCAAGAGAGAGAAGAAGAAATCTGGAAATGAGCTTAATGGCTAAGTCAACAAGAGAGAGGCTTTTTATATGTTGCATGGATTTGGTGGAAATCCACATGTCAAGAGGAGAGGCTCCCATATTCCACTTGTCCAAAGGAGGTTGCTTGAGATTAGGACTAATCTAACTTGATTAGGGTTTAATAGGTTGGATTAGGGCCAATTAGGAAGGAGGTTTAAGTGGCTAATTGGATCACAAAAGATTGAAGGAGGAAAATCCCGTAGGATTTAACAGCAAGTGAGGCGGGCGCTCATGCATGCGGCCGCCTCGAATCTTGGGGCTGGTTCTTTTTCATTTGCTCTCGACTTGGGGCGGGCGCCTCACTCGAGCCATGCGGCCGCCTGAACTTCTGGAGCACCAAAACTTGACCTAAACAAGTCCTAAATGGTCCCAAGCTTATGGGTAACCATTCTAGGGTCTAACACAACTCAAAACATGTCCGAAACATACCCGAACAACACCCGGAACAAGGTAGGACAAGGCTCGAGTCAAGCGACGATTGGTTGACGAATCAAACCCGGATCAAACGTCAATAAAACTAGGGTAACTTGGGCATGGAATAGGCTTGTTTAATCATGGTTATGACTTGAATACAAGTCCGGGAACTCAAGGAACAATTCGCACGTCGAATTACGAGCAAAACGGGAGACGAGGGAAATCGCTAAGGCCAAAACAAAGCAAGAAGGTTTCTAAACTTCCAATCAAGCTTACTAGGATCAAGGCGAGTGTTCTAAGTCATCTATGAAAGACAATAGAACCCTAACGAGTCTTGGTTGAGTGCAAATCAAGCTAAGGCAACACTCAAGGCATAACGGCAAGGTATGCTAAGCATAGAAGGTATTCAAGCGACAAGGGCATAATAATGATAATACGAGCGGACATGGACAAAAAGAGATATCTAATCATGTTAAGGCATAATATACACAAGTTATTGAGGTATAAAACAAGTAATGCAAGTAATGGGTTTGGGTTCTCACAGTAAGCCTCCTTTAATTATAAAATTATTAAAGTTAATTTTATGTAGATAATTACTTAAATTTTAAGTGTTTAATCTATATTTTTTCAGGAGAATCCACGTTTAAGGAGTTTTTATCAAAGGATATAAAAGAGTTTGCCGAGAATAGCTTATCGTATTCTACTCTTATCGTTCCTATGAAAAACATACGTGGCCGTTTTGAACTTTATTTAGATATGTGACGACCCGACCCGGACTCCAATGCGGAATCCCAAGGTCGTGCCGTCAAGACAAGCTAAAAGACGGACAAGCACCCGCTAAGCGTAGTGGTGCGAGTCCAGAGTTGAACCAACAAACTCTAAACAAGAATGTAAAGCCATAACGGCAAAACCGAAAAACCAAAAATCTAAAATCTGCGGAAGCAAATCATAAGTGGGACCAAAGCCTATTATCATAAACGAAGGAATACAAGGCTGAGAGACGACTATCTCTCGACAAATCTACGACGCACGTGACGCAACATTGCGCACGGGCAACAAACCATCGGCAACCTAAGGCCGGCGAATCAACAGAATACCAACCTGATAAACAACCACTCAACGGCTACAACATGCCGGAGGGACAAATCAACTAGACGGATAAGATATAAAAATACTAACAACTAAATCAATGTCTCTCGACTAAAGTCGTCGGAGACAGAAATGACAATAACATAATACTAGAACATACGAGCTAAAACCTTGCTCGGAAAGACAACGGAATAACTACTAATCAAATACAACAGCTCGACCAAACAAGTCGGCTCCCACAATAAAACAATAATAAGATACTAACGTAATCTACCCAAATAAAGTCTACATAACTTTACAATCGTGTCTCACAAATACATAACAACAATAATAATAATAAATCCAAGCTTAAAGCCCGGAAGACCACCTTCTAGGAATCACTATCCGAAGCCGCCACGCGTACTAACGGGATCACTGCACACACTAAGGAAAACAAACACACGGAGTGAGTCATAATGACCCAGTAAGTTACCAAATGCAATAGTATGGCATATCATGTCGTGGCATGGCATAATGCACAAGCATATATAAAATCATGGTATCATACTAGTATACCAACAATAAACTTGTATCAAGTCATCATATAACATAAACTTCATAAACCACATAGCATGTTATCTTTCATATAAGTGCTTATACCTAAGCACATAAAACCAAGATCTGGGCCTAGCCCTTCAATATTCAAACCACGGGTCCAACCCTCAAATGATCATAGTCTGGGATTCAATCCTCGAATGATCACAACTCATCAGTTTTCTTAATGAGTACCTCGTTACATTCATCCAACCCTGGGATGAGAAATGGGAGCTCAATATCAGGCTAGGGGGCGCTAATAAGAGACCACATCCCACTATCGGCCAAATAGTGAGGAGAAAGGGTACCAATGCGGCGATTCATAGCGAATGTTTCCAAAGGCTATGAATCGTCTCATTGCCGACAAAACGACCAAGACGCCAGCTGGACTCAAATCAAGATGCTCAAGTAGATATTTACTTGCATAAACCAATAAGGACCAAGTCCATCATAAAAGAACTTATCAATTCAAGTAGGTCATAATGCTCTACAAAACCCAATAAACAATGCACATAATTGTACACACTTAACATATTCAACTAACTTGTAAGTTTAGTTCAAACCACATATTGGGGTATTCATAAGCCTCAAGTCATCACCAATTCAAGAATAGCTTATAGCTCAATAAATCCAACGTGAGGTCTACTATAGTCCTCTACTCAAGATTAAATCAAAGACTATAATTTAGTCTAAGAACAACCCCAAACAAGGCTTAGCATTTGATTTCACTCAAAAGTACACCGCACTCAACCATAGTCCCAGTTGTCATAATTAATCGACTTCTCAAACCAATCTCGAGGGTACCAAAACTAACTCGTAGTCAAAACCCCGGAAGTGCTATCATGTGCACGCGACCAAATTCCCTAAGAGGGAACTCATTCAAATAATCATTTCTTAAGGGCATACGAGATCATAGGTTGGTCTCTAATGCTCCGTGCTCTAACGAGCACGCTCTAAATAAATCCCCAATAAGCTTCTATATCATGGGTGTCACAAATGGGACACAATTCGATATATTCGGGTGCTCACAATGAAGACCCACCAAACCCGAACATCGTAGGATTTCAACATAGGGCTCACTAACATCTTGTTGAACCTAAAATGACTCCATTGAGTCTTAAAATCACATTTCATTAAATACATATTTCATACATCCCAAAATTAACACATCAATCGCATTTATAGCAATTCTCCCAAAAATAATCCGGGCTTGTTTCCCAAGCCTAAAAATCCAAGAACTCAACATAACCATATTCACACGAAGCCCAAATGTCGTAGGACTTCAACCCGAGTTCATTATCACTTTATTGAACTTATAGCGACTCCGTTGAGTCTTACTATTAAGTTTCATTATTTACACATTCCATAAATCCCAACATTATCATCCTCTTCAATTTATGACAAATTTCAAAATAATTCGGGCTTGATTCCCAAGCCCCAAAATTCATAAAATCCTTAACAATGGGATAACCAATTTCTCCCAACACACAACATCGTCCAAATCAACCTACACATCAATGCCCACTTTAATTAACAACAATTCCCCCAATAATTCGGGCTTGATTCTCAAGCCCTAACATTCATAAAACTCCACATAAATCACAACCCATATTCTACAACACATAATAACATTCAAATCATACTAGTCATGTTATTAACAAGTTCATATTTCCAAAAATTCACAAAATAGGCATACAAGGCATACAAGGTGTTCATTGCCCACAAATAGCACATATATTGTTTTCCTTAGGGCCAATGAACCAAAATCAAAAGGAAGTAACTTACCTAGCTTGAGTGAAAACTCAAGAGAACACAAATCCGATCGGTGAAGTTGTTCTACTCGTCGAGGGCTTCAAGATTCCGAAGTTTGAAGGCAATCGGGTGGATGGATCGTCTTGGATCGAAGAGAGAAGAAGCTAGGGCTTGAAATCTCCCATGGAGACTCTCTCTCTCTAATACGTATTGTGGAGGATGAGAAATGAAGAGGATTTACTGATTTCTCAAGAGGGTTTGGGTATTTATACCCCCAAAATAAGAAGGGCACCATAGACATTTCCCTTGCACAATTAGTAGAGATTAGGACTAATCAATCACTAATATAACCTTAATTAACTTTCAACTAATGTTAGGACATGTTTAGGGCTAAGTATGGGAGGTTAGGATGGGTTTAGAGGGGGTTTGATGAGGGTAGGATAGGCATTTCTCGTCAAAACACAGAACAGGGCAAAACAGGATCGGGGCACCTTGCGGTCGCAAGGTCCCCTATAGCTTGTGACCGCAAGCTCTCCAGAACCTCTAGGGTGACTTCTTACATTGACCTTGCGGGGGCAAGGCCATTCCACCTTGCGAGGGCAAGCCCGGCAGACCCGAAATGGCTCAAAATTCAACCTAAAAGACCCCCAAACACTCAACCAAACCTAACAAGGTTCAAACCACATCCAAAGTAGGTCTAGAACTCCCTTAGAACACTCACAAACAACCCCCGAAACAACTCGGAGTGAAACCGGAAAGAGGTGCAACAACGTGCAACGAACTAATCGAACGAGCAATGAAAGGAGACTTTTTAGGCAAGTCTAAGGGCTAATGAAGAAGCTTAAATACTTCTAAGAAGTTGAACAACAACTAGGGAAATAAGAATTCCAAAGGAGAGACGATTACACGACTCGATCCCCGAACTACGCAATAGAGACGAATGTTGTCTCCAAAGCTTCCAAATCATCGATAGACTTAAGGAACACCTCCAACTGGAAGTCTAATGCATCTAATCGTGTTAATAAACCATCTTAAAGAGGTCTAGGACCCAAACCGAGGTCACGAACTCAAAACGCAAGTAAACCCTCAATCGCGTCGCATTCCGACTATCGTCGAGTCACGACTTGTGACTTTAGGAAGTCAACAACTATATGAAGTCTCTTAATAATGTTTTGGTCTTAATATGGTCTCACATACATATCTAGACCCTCTCGCAAACCAAAGATACAGTCAACAAAGGAAGAAGTGCAAGTATAGCACGCAAACCGAGCTAACGAAGGAGCGGGGCGTCACAAGATATCTCAGAAAAACATACGTATGACTCCTGAAGTCCTTAACGCATTCCTTCTCTTCAAAATTTTGTTAAGCGATGTAGTGTTGTTTTAAGGAAGTGAAGAGGTAGGGTTTAAGTCTTTGTACCGGCTCGAAAATGATGAATTCAATTGGTTAAGATTCTAGTTTATGTCCATGTAACAGGCTTAACACTCTGTTGCTAGTGATTTTTTTGAATTTCAACGTCTACACGAGATCAGTGATGGTAAGCCCCCCTTTAATTATAAAATTATTAAATTTAATTTGATGTTGATAATTACTTAAATTTTAAGTGTTTAATCTATATTTTTTCAGGAGAATCAACGTTTAAGGAGTTTATATCAAAGGATATAAAAGTGTTCGCCGTGAATAGCTTTTCGTATTCTACTCTAATTGTTCTTAAAAAATATTATGTGGCCGTTTTGAACTTAATTCAGATATCTTAGGAAAACATACACATGACTCCTGAAGTCATTAATGCATGCCTTTCCTTGAAGAATTTGTTAAGCGATGTAGTGCTGTTTGAAGGAAGTGAAGAGGCAGGATTTAAGTCAGTGTACCGCCTCGGTAATGATGAATTCAATTGGTTAAGATTCGGTTTATGTCCATGTATCGGGCTCAACACTTGTTGCTAGTAATTTGTGCAATTTGAAATCTACGCGAGATCAGTGATGGTAAGCCTCCTTTAATTATAAAATTATAAAAGTTAATTTTATGTTAATAATTACTTAAATTTTAAGTGTTTAATCTCTATATTTTTCAGAGAATCACGTTTAGGAGTTTTTATCAAAGGATATAAAAGAGTTTGCCGAGAATAGCTTATCGTATTCTACTCTTATCGTTCCTATGAAAAAAATACGTGGCCGTTTTGAACTTTATTCAGATATCTCAGAAAAACATACGTATGACTCCTGAAGTCCTTAACACATGCCTTATCTTCAAAATTTTGTTAAGCGATGTAGTGCTGTGTTAAGGAAGTGAAGAGGCAGGGTTTAAGTCTTTGTACCGCCTCGAAAATGATGAATTCAATTGGTTAAGATTCTAGTTTATGTCCATGTAACAGGCTCAACACTCTGTTGCTAGTAATTTGTCTGAATTTCGACATCTACACGAGATCAGTGATGGTAAGCCTCCTTTAATTATAAAATTATTAAAGTTAATTTTATGTTGATAATTACTTAAATTTTAAGTGTTTAATCTATATTTTTTCAGGAGAATCCACGTTTAAGGAGTTTTTATCAAATGATATAAAAGAGTTTGCCGAGAATAGCTTATCGTATTCTACTCTTATCGTTCCTATGAAAAAAATACGTGGCCGTTTTGAACTTTATTCAGATATCTCAGAAAAACATACGTATGACTCCTGAAGTCCTTAACGCATGCCTTCTCTTCAAAATTTTGTTAAGCGATGTAGTGCTGTTTTAAGGAAGTGAAGAGGCAGGGTTTAAGTCTTTGTACCTCCTCGAAAATGATGAATTCAATTGGTTAAGATTCTAGTTTATGTCCATGTAACAGGCTCAACACTCTATTGCTAGTGATTTTTCTAAATTTCAACGTCTACACGAGATCAGTGATGGTAAGCCCCCTTTAATTATAAAATTATTAAAGTTAATTTGATGTTTATAATTACTTAAATTTTAAGTGTTTAATCTATATTTTGTCAGGATAATCAACGTTTAAGGAGTTTATATCAAAGGATATAAAAGTGTTCGCCGAGAATAGCTTTTCGTATTCTACTCTAATTGTTCCTATAAAAAATTATGTGGCCGTTTTGAACTTAATTCAGATATCTCAGGAAAACATACGCATGACTCCTGAAGTCATTAATGCATGCCTTTCCTTGAAGAATTTGTTAAGCGATGTAGTGTTGTTTGAAGGAAGTGAAGAGGCAGGATTTAAGTCAGTGTACCGCCTCGGTAATGATGAATTCAATTGGTTAAGATTCTGGTTTATGTCCATGTATCAGGCTCAACACTCTGTTGCTAGTAATTTGTCTGAATTTCGACATCTACGCGAGATCAGTGATGGTAAGCCTCCTTTAATTATAAAATTATAAAAGTTAATTTTATGTTGATAATTACTTAAATTTTAAGTGTTTAATCTATATTTTTTCAGGAGAATCCACGTTTAAGGAGTTTTTATCAAAGGATATAATAGAGTTTGCCGAGAATAGCTTATCGTATTCTACTCTTATCGTTCCTATGAAAAAAATACGTGGCCGTTTTGAACTTTATTCAGATATCTCAGAAAAACATACGTATGACTCCTGAAGTCCTTAACGCATGCCTTCTCTTCAAAATTTTGTTAAGCGATGTAGTGCTGTTTTAAGGAAGTGAAGAGGCAGGGTTTAAGTCTTTGTACCGCCTCGAAAATGATGAATTCAATTGGTTAAGATTCTAGTTTATGTCCATGTAACAGGCTCAACACTCTGTTGCTAGTAATTTGTCTGAATTTCGACATCTACACGAGATCAGTGATGGTAAGCCTCCTTTAATTATAAAATTATTAAAGTTAATTTTATGTTGATAATTACTTAAATTTTAAGTGTTTAATCTATATTTTTTCAGGAGAATCCACGTTTAAGAAGTTTTTATCAAAGGATATAAAAGAGTTTGCCGAGAATAGCTTATCGTATTCTACTCTTATCGTACCTATGAAAAAAATACGTGGCCGTTTTGAACTTTATTCAGATATCTCAGAAAAACATACGTATGACTCCTGAAGTCCTTAACGCATGCCTTCTCTTCAAAATTTTGTTAAGCGATGTAGTGTTGTTTTAAGGAAGTGAAGAGGCAGGGTTTAAGTATTTGTACCGGCTCGAAAATGATGAATTCAATTGGTTAAGATTCTAGTTTATGTCCATGTAACAGGCTCAACACTCTGTTGCTAGTGATTTTTCTGAATTTCAACGTCTACACGAGATCAGTGATGGTAAGCCCCCCTTTAATTATAAAATTATTAAAGTTAATTTGATGTTGATAATTACTTAAATTTTAAGTGTTTAATCTATATTTTTTCAGGAGAATCAACGTTTAAGGAGTTTATATCAAAGGATATAAAAGTGTTCGCCGAGAATAGCTTTTCGTATTCTACTCTAATTGTTCCTATAAAAAATTATGTGGCCGTTTTGAACTTAATTCAGATATCTCAGGAAAACATACGCATGACTCCTGAAGTCATTAATGCATGCCTTTCCTTGAAAAATTTGTTAAGCGATGTAGTGTTGTTTGAAGGAAGTGCAGAGGCAGGATTTAAGTCAGTGTACCGCCTCGGTAATGATGAATTCAATTGGTTAAGATTCTGGTTTATGTCCATGTATCAGGCTCAACACTCTGTTGCTAGTAATTTGTCTGAATTTCGACATCTACGCGAGATCAGTGATGGTAAGCCTCCTTTAATTATAAAATTATAAAAGTTAATTTTATGTTGATAATTACTTAAATTTTAAGTGTTTAATCTATATTTTTTCAGGAGAATCCACGTTTAAGGAGTTTTTATCAAAGGATATAAAAGAGTTTGTCGAGAATAGCTTATCGTATTCTACTCTTATCGTTCCTATGAAAAAAATACGTGGCCGTTTTGAACTTTATTCAGATATCTCAGAAAAACATACGTATGACTCCTGAAGTCCTTAACGCATTCCTTCTCTTCAAAATTTTGTTAAGCGATGTAGTGTTGTTTTAAGCAAGTGAAGAGGCAGGGTTTAAGTATTTGTACCGGCTCGAAAATGATGAATTCAATTGGTTAAGATTCTAGTTTATGTCCATGTAACAGGCTCAACACTCTGTTGCTAGTGATTTTTCTGAATTTCGACGTCTACACGAGATCAGTGATGGTAAGCCCCCTTTAATTATAAAATTATTAAAGTTAATTTGATGTTGATAATTACTTAAATTTTAAGTGTTTAATCTATATTTTTTCAGGAGAATCAACGTTTAAGGAGTTTATATCAAAGGATATAAAAGTGTTCGCCGAGAATAGCTTTTCGTATTCTACTCTAATTGTTCCTATAAAAAATTATGTGGCCGTTTTGAACTTAATTCAGATATCTCAGGAAACATACGCATGACTCCTGAAGTCATTAATGCATGCCTTTCCTTGAAGAATTTGTTAAGCGATGTAGAGTTGTTTGAAGGAAGTGCAGAGGCAGGATTTAAGTCAGTGTACCTGTGGCGACCCGACCCGGATTCCGGAACGGAATCCCAACGTCACGTCGCAAGGACAAGGCAAGAGGAGGACAAGCACTTATAAAATAATAGTGCGAGTCGGACAGTCGAGCTAACAAGCTCTAAACAAGAACAAGAATACGTACTAAAATACGTATAAAAAAAAAATTTCGAAGATGCGGAAATGACAATGAAAGTAGTCCCGAGCTATGAAGCTCGAAACCAAGGACACAGATACCAAGAGAGACATAAATTTCACGAAGGAAAGAAAAAGAAACTCGCGTGCCGCAACATTGCAGACGCTGGACAAACCATCGGCACTCCAGGCCGGCGTTTCAGCAATGGACCAACCTGATAAAACAATTACCCACGGCTAAAGCATACCGGGGTCAACCAACAATAATAACAACTAGGATAGAGAAAAGCCCAAGGCTATCAGCGTGCTGGATACAAATGTAATAAAAACACCAAGGCTATGAGCAACGACACAACACGTCGGCCCAAAGGAGAACCAAAACAAAACCCAGATATTCTACCCGACTGTAAAGTTTAAATAACCTTACAAAACAACGAACTCACAAGAATAAAGTTATGATATACAAGTCAAGGATGCTAGAGAGATAGGAGTCCTCAAGCTATTACTCGGAAATATACTGTTACAATCACGAACACGCGTACTAAGCTCGAGCTATCGATCAAGCGTGGTCCATGCCACGCACGTACTATGCGTCCTCAAAACGACTTCCGAACTGCAACTAGAAAACAAAATACGGGGTGAGTCATAATGACCCAGTACGCTACTACTAAACAATAAGACATAAATTGAATATTGCCGTAAAAGGAATTGATATCGTTCTACGACGAAGACCCAGTAAGTCGGGTTGTACTGAATGAAAACCGGTCCTTTACCAGACTACCAAGATAACTCAGGGTGAATTCCCTGTTCACAAACAGTCAAACAGGTCAGGAAGCAAGGCACAAGAATAATCATGATTATGGTTGTATAACCTATTGTAGGACATCCCAAGTCTCTCATAGAACAAATAAGTAGAAGTATGCATATTTATAAATATACATATACCAAGTCTCTCATAGGATTATCAAGTGCGGTATATACATTCGTTTATGTTCAAGATAATTCATTCATGGAAGTTTATCATGTGAGGGCATGCATATCTACAATTGTATATGCATATGAAGAAAATCGGGGTAATCAAGTAGGAGTATGTATATCTACGAATATACGTATCATACCGTTCACAGGCCTACTATGAAAGTCAAGCGATCAAGAACAAGTATGTATAGACATTTAGTTTACATATTCATGATAGCACTTTGTTTTCACAAATGCTAGAAGAAATCCACATAATAGGATAGGATAAAAATCTGGTGCTGCCATGTAGCTCCTGCAAGATAAACTGTTAACAGGAACGTATTGTCGTATGTACGAGATGGTACATCGACCCAGGATAGTATTAGTCCAAGCGCCCTAATGGTTACACAAGGTACTCTTCTCCAAAGTGATCAAGAATGGAGGGGTTTGCACGTTTCTGGTTCGGCAACCCATCTCTATCACGAATCTCATGATTCGTAACGGTAGACGAATTGTCAACCAGGGAAGGCAAGGCAAGACAGGCAAAAAGACAAGCAGACAGTGCAAGGCAAGCAAGGCAAAGACAGCAAGATAAGGCAAGACAATGCAGACAAGTCAGACAAGACAGGACAAGACAGGACAAGACAAGGCAAGGCAAGACAATGCAGGACAAGTCAGGACAAGACAGGACAAGACAAGGCAAGGCAAGACAATGCAGGACACGTATGCCAGCTGGACTTATCGGGGAAAACAAGTAATATTTACTTATTTAAGAAATCAAGCAAGGACGAGCACAGTAATAGCGGTCTCATTCAAGTCAGGTGGGCATGTTATTCTTTTACAGCTAGTAATTAGGCGTGAGCATGAATTAAATTAAGAATCTCGAAACTAGTATTCCAGTTAAACGGATTTCAAGCTGCTAGGGGTTTTATCGTGGAGTCGGTATTGTTAAACGACTCCACTAGCATTTAATTCGCCGAGTCATTTCTATAGTTCCAGTCAAATAGAGTTTGAACACTATATGTGTCCAAGACTCCTTTCTAGGTTCTTGTTCACGGCAGGGTTAAGTTCTCGTTCCATTTAGGACCTTAGTTCAAATTTACTAAGTCAAGTATAAAAGGCGTAAACCTAAGTTGATTATTGTCCAACCAAAGCTTAGTTCAATTTCAAGTCAGTAATTCCATTTACTAATAGGATTATAAATCAAATCACATTGATACTCAATAAGAGGATAATTATAAAGATAAGAGATACAATATGCTTAAAGATCATGATCTCAAGTAAACATAGAGGTTTATGCATTAATCACAAACGAGCCTTATCAAGCTCGGCCCATCACCACACACATGACTTGGATGGCTATTCACCATCTTTACGACAACTCAAGATACTCGTCATAGAGGTTACTAAGGCATACATGGCTCGAATATCCTCCCTAAGGAAGAATGGTCACGAATGAATCCCGGATTTTCCAAGGATGATAACTAGGTTCCCAAGTAAGGTCACATATTACATTCCTACGAATCTTGGGACTTCATTAAAAGTCCAACTAGTATCATTGGTTCTAGTTCATAATTGAACCCATTCAAACCGTCTGTCGTTCGAGTTACGCATTCTCGACTCACACATAAACCATCCAAGAAATAGCGATAATCTCGCACTTAACCTCGTTCAAGAGACTCAATTAGAGTCCTAAGCCAAAATCAATCTTATTACCAATTTGGTCTCACCCTGCGATTCTCGAGTTTCGTAATTGATATTCAATGAACACAAGAAAATATAGGAATTTATCCTAAGGTTCAAATAACAATTTTTATCATTAATTGACTTCGCTTTGGATTAAACTACAAAGTCCCCATTTTCTAGTTCGAGGTATAAATTCGGATTCACAATTTATCCGGTTTCTAACCCAACAAAAATCAATCTTGAATCATAATAATTCCAATATACACAATAACCCATTCGGTTTCAACCCTAACCAAAATCTATCAATATTCATGGATACATATCAATTTGACATGTATAACAACAATAATTCACAAGAAACAAGTTTCTATCAATCTATCATCAAGGTACTTGTAGAGAGAGAAACTAGGGCTTAGGTAACGTACCTCAATCAAGCCACAAACTTCTAGGATGTGGAAAACAAACCGAGGGGAAAGACTCTACTCGGCGAGGGCTTCGCGATGGCGGTCACGGCCGATCATCCGATGGCCTGAACTCGAATCGACGAATCTCCCATGGAAGCTCCTTCTCCTCTCTCTCTAAAACTCACGGTTTGTGAAGAAAATGAGGGAGGAGGAGGAGGAAATTAGATTATAAAGGGTTAGGAAAGACGATTCTACCCTTCCTAGTTGTGGACAAGGCAAAGGGGAGGGTTTAAAATGGGGGTAGAATAGGTATTTCACACCTAAAATCAAAACAGGGAAAGAAATCCCAGCTGCAGGTGAGGCGGGCGCCTCACCATGCTCCATGCGCCGCCTCACTCCTACCCCCCGCACAAGGTTGCTCTCAAGATCCGAGGCGGGCGCCTCACTCCATCCCACGCCCGGCCCCCGAACCTCCAAAACTTGGTCTAAACTTGATCTAAATGATCCCAAACTTATGGGCAACCATCCTAAGGTCTAACCCAACTCAAAACAAGTCTAAAACACACCGAACAACTCCCGAAACAACTCGGAGCGAAACAGAAGGGTGCAACAACGGCAACCGACGACGAACTAACTCGAAATCAAACGAGCAATGAAAGGAGACTTTTAAGGCAAGTCTAAGGGCTAATGAAGAAGCTTAAATACTTCTAGGAAGTTGAATAACAACTTAGGGAAATAAGAATCCCAAAGGAGGGGCGAGCGACTCGATCCCGAATTACGCGATAGAGATTAACGCTATCTCCAAAACTTCCAAATCTTCGATAGACTTAAGGAACACTTCCAACTTGAAGTCTAACACATCTAAACATGTTAACAAACCATCTTAAAGAGGTCTAGGACTCAAACCGAGGTCACGAACACAAAACGGCAAGAACCCTCAATCGCGTCGCATTCGACTATCGCCGAGTCACGACTTGTGACTTTAACTAGTTAAGGTCTATGGAACATATGGAACTAATATATTGGCTCCTATACAGCCTCCCCTCAGTATAATCAAGGTTCTTACCTCAAGTCGAGTAAGCGAGGTTACGGTTGAACGACACGCAAGGCAATAAGGTCAATTACACGAAGGTTCGGGGTCTTACATCCTCACCTCCTTAAAAGAATTCGTCCACGAATTCACAATCCTACGACCACCTTAGTGTGCCTCAAGACACGAGGGAAAGAATTACTTACATATTCTCCCCAATCAATTCCAAAGTCGAGTCATTTTGACTCTTGACGGGGTTCAAGAACATTATCAAGGCTTACGGAGCTCCAACAAACGTGGACATTGAGGTGAAAATTCCTCTTTATCAACTAATCAAGTAATTCTTAAGCATGTGCAATAGTTGCACCGAATTAACAAACATCCCAACAAAGAGTTTTCCGGGCTAATAAAATTATCCCGGTCACGACACGAATTTCTAGGGTCTAACGCCCTTACACTAAAATCAAGTAGAACAGTAACTCATTTGATCAAGTCACAAGTTCATTTCATTCATGGCATGATTTCAATATACATGTTGCACATATTTGCACAAGCAAAACAAGACACCACTTTCAATTTATTTCTTTTGGTAACGGGTTCGGTCAATTCCTATATCATATAATACCATTCTAGTTCTCCGACGAAGACCTCTTGATAATCAAGTCAGGGGCCCTCTGAAGTGACTTCAAAAGCTTTCGTCGTTTAGGATGCGAGGGGTTGCAATTCACATAAAAGCATCCTTCATTAAGGTCTCATGCACATATAATAAAATCACATACAGGCATGGAAATCAATATCATGCACATAGCATATTAATCTATTATGCAGGTATACCAAGTATGGAATATTCATACACTTAACAATCTATTTACGATAGATAAAACATGTTACACCACGTTAATACTCTCATTAACGTATTAGACTTAGCAACAAGTAGACACAATAACTATGCATCCCTAGGTAGCAATTGGTTACTAACTAGAAGACTTCAACCACTATGGGTCAAGCAGTGTACGGGTTGACAACCAATTCAAATTAGAAATCGCGGGGTCACCTGCCGGTCACTCACCAAGTCTCATTATGGAGTCAGGACAATATTCCCTCTATCGGGGTAGTCCTCTCTATACCAGGAAATGTAGTTATCGGGAAAGAATATTCAATTCTGCAATACTAAACAATGCAGGGACTCGTGGTAAGGTACCGTCATATCTATATATACCCATATGGCGATTTGGAATACAACACGCATTACGGGGAAACTTATCCACTTCGTTCAAGAAACGTATAACAACGATCAAAGACATTAGGAACTGCGGCGATCACTCTTGGAATCGACAACTTGAGTTTATCGGATAACCCATACGGACAAGAAATGATAGTTCCACAAGGTAACATCATACTCGTGGTATGACTGCAACTTAAAGGCAATACAGGAAAAATAGGAGGCTCATAAACACAAACTTGCATTTACGGCAATCTAGACCAACAGAACTTAGTAATCCAAGTCCTATATCTGTACAAGAGAACATGCCGATAAGGCACAAATCAGAATGCTCAACGGAAAATACTCGACGACGCACAAAACCCAATCTAGGCCATGGATCCTATCCTGGCTTATAGCTAACAAAAGCTCTGATACCAACTGTGGCGACCCGACCCGGATTCCGGAACGGAATCCCAACGTCACGTCGCAAGGACAAGGCAAGAGGAGGACAAGCACTGTGACGACCCGACCCGGATTTCAATACGAAATCCCAAGGTCGTGCCGCCGGAAAGCAAATAACAACAATCAAGTAGCAAATAATGGGTAGGGCCATAACGGCGATACACCGACAACTCAAAACATACGCGGAAGCAAAATATAACATAGCAGTGGCGCCCGAGCTAACAAGCTCAAACTAAAACAACCAAAGAGATAGTAAATCTCTCGGTCCAAAAATTCGACTCGCGCGTGCCGCAACATTGGGCACGTAGAACAAACTCCTGTTATGCAATTCAATATAGAGCATAAAATAAACCAAGTCATCGGCGAAACTACGGTAGGAACCCAACATTAAACTAAGTCTAAGACTCTAGTCTAACAACTCAACGGCTAAAACATGCCGGAGAACAAACATCATATTAAACTAGCAATTTAACATGCTAAACATAACACCAATAAACCAAGCGCGACTAAAACCAGTCGGCTGCCAACAAAATAAGTACTAACAGTTATATGTACTAACAACCAGAAAATATATGAAAGTTTAACTACTAACATATAACAAGCACAACCACCACCGGTTGGCTACCAAAAGAATAGGCTAACCACATAATTACAACATTACAAATACATCAAGGTTTGCTACCCAATCATGAAGTTTACATAACTTCATCTTCCCAACGACCTCACCAAAAACAAAGCCAACAACTAAGTAGCAACCTTTCCAAAAGAATTCCTTGCCAGCGTAACCTTCGGATTTACTTGGATCCGCTCGGCGACTCGGATCTAGGGAATCACAACCAACAAATAAAAGTAAGTCACAATGACTTAGTAAGTTACTAACCGTAACTTCCTATCATGGCATAATACTCAATCATAAATCACATCATGCTATCGTCATGAAATAACCTTATATAAAAATCATGTTATGGCATCCATGCTCAACATAAATAAAACATGTTATCATTGTAGTATAACATTTCATTAAAATCCATGTCAAGGCAATTATATGCTTAACGATCATAATTCTTGTTATTGATATAACATAGCCTTCCGATGATTTACATGTCAAGGCATATAAACTTAACAACAATAATTCACTGCTTTTAACATAATGCCATATCCGAATAATAATCATGATAAAGCATATTAACATAACAACAGTAATTCATGTTATTGTTATAACATAGCCTTCCCATAATATTCATGTCAAGGCATATAACTTAACCATAATAATCTATACCTTTGGCATAAAACCGCATTCCAATAATACTCATGTGATAGCATACATGCTTAACAACATTAATCCATATGTTATCTATTAAGTATAACATGTAAGAAACCAAAACAAACATCATATCATATCCAATTCACCAAGCACGTTATTCACTTAAGCACTTGTGAAACAATTCATGTATAAGGGATATGATACCATTACCCAAATTCCTCGCGTGTCGCTCTGCAAAAACACGTGCAAAACCTTTATGTGCCCTCGATATCCCTCTCGTAGATATCGGCGTCCCGAGATCTCCGCTCGAGTTCCATAGTTATCAAAGTCATGTGTATTACTACAACTAAGATAAACTACTTCCCCACCGTGGCCATCGATGGAGGGTGTGTGCAAACCCGACACGGCGATCCATCGCGATCACGAATCTCACAATTCGTGAAGGCGATGTATCGTCCCACCAAAACTCAACCAAACCGACTCATTGGACTCAAAACCCAAGCACAAGTAATATATACTCATATGCTCAAAACAAGTAGGTAAACACTCTACTATCAAACTAGTCATGCAATTCATCCACAACTAGCATAAACAATCACAACCGAGAATCATATAAGTTCTCATAATCAAGTGTGCTTCACACACTTCAAAACTTCTTGGAGGCTCGACCTCCATGAATTCTACCCAAAATTCCGTAGGACTTAAAATTATAGTTCTAGGATTCATACTAACCCAAAGGTTAACTCCGTTGAGTTCAATCTAAGTTTTCGAAAATTCAAGGATGAGAAGCTTAGGCTTCATCAACCCCCTATGTTCATAACTATCGCCCAAAACCACAATCCCAATGTTCAATATACTCATATAAACCCAACAAACTAATTAACAATGCAACTTAGAATAATTTAGCCATCTTGTGCATAATATCATCCAAGTCATCATACCAATCATAACGTTCAATTCATGATTTAAAATTCACCACATGGTTCAATATGTTCTATTAAGCTTGTAAAACATATTAATCAAGCTAACATCATTAGATTGCAAGCTAAAACCAAATTAGGGCAAATCACCCTCCAAGCATCTCAACCAAACCAATTTCAATACTCATGGTTAATCAACACAACTAAGTTCAATAAACTCCATTAAACATGTATAACATGCTAATTAGGCTTACCATCATTTTTAACAAGCCAAATACAATTTGGGGAAAATCCTTCAAGCATCTTTGTCATCCAAGCTCAATACCCATAATCAATTCATATAGCAAAGTTTAATATACTCTATTAAGCATATAAAACACATTAATCAAGCTTACATCATCAATTTGCAAGCTAAAACAAAATTAGGGCAAAACACCCTCCAAGAATCTCAACCAAACCAACATCAATCTTCATGAAAAATCAACATAATCAAGTTCAATAGGCAATTTAGAACATGAATTTCACATAGGCATGGTCTCACATAGGCCAATCAAGCTCTAACATCAACTTGAAATCCTAGGGTTCATACATTTCTAGAAACCCTAACAATGGCTTCCATTGACCCACATAGCACACATGGTTGATTCCCTAGGGTCAATGGAGCCTAAAAAGAAGAGGAAGGAAGGTAGAAACTTACCAAAGCTTAGCCCTAACAAGCTGAGAATTGTGCCCTAACAATGGTGTCTCCTCTTCAACTTGTAGGTAGAATGGGGAAGATGAAGACTCCATTAATGGCCTCCAAGCTCAGCCCTTCAAGACCCACGAATCTCCTCTTCAAGCTCTCTCTCTCAAGCCCCTTGAGTGCTCCCAGAAATTTGCAAGAAGAGAAGAAGAGGGAAGAAATTTTCTGTTGGCCGAAATATGGAGGAAGAATGCGGCGATTTTGGGTTTATATGGGGATTAACTTGCTAATTACCCCACTAATCAACTCCTAAATCTCTAATAGATGTTAGGATTAGTTTAGGTTAAGTAATTGGGTCAAAGTGTGGTTTAAAAATGGGTTAATTGGTCAAACAATTCGGACAAATCAGAAAAAGGGACAAAAAAGGGACAAAATCGCGACATTACACCCTTGCGGTCGCATTGAGCATGGGTGATGCGACCGCATCATGCCCTATTTCAGCAAATTAGGGTTTTTGTCCAATCTTGCTCGATCCCGGCCTCTCCCGCGTGCGTTCTCGAGTCTAAATGCTTCGAAATGGCTCACAATTGAACCCTTGAAGTCCTCAAACATTAAACTAGTCCATCCAAGTCTCAAACCAATTTTAAAGTAGGTCTAGACTCCCATAAACAACACCGAAACAACAGGGGCAAAACCGGCGCAAGGCGTAACTACTTGCTATCTAAGCGTCGAATGAAACCACAAACCGACGGGTAATAACCCATGATTGTAAACACTTATTAGGGCTACAAAATAGGCCTGAATGCCTCTCGAGATGATGCTCAGCAGATAGGGGAAATAGGCTCCCGAAAGGCGAGGCGTTCGCCGGCTCCATCTCAAACTTACGCGATAAGGAGAATTGCTATTCTCGGGCGTCAAAACTTCACGAGACTTATGGAATACATCCAATTAGAAGTCTAACACATCTAAACATGTTATTTAATCATCATGTAAAGATCTGGGACCAAATCGAGGTCAGAAACACAAAACCCGCATAAACTCTCAATCGCGTCGCATTTCGACTATCGTCGGGTTACGACCTTTGACTTTAGCAAGTCAACCACTATATCACATCTCTTACAAGTGTTTTAGTCTTAATGTGGTCTCTCATACACATCTAGACTCTCTCACGAGTCAAACGAGCAATCAACCAAAGAAGAAATGCGAGCTCTGCACGCAATTCAAGCTAACCGGGAATCGGGATCTTACATCCTCTCCCCCTTAAAAGAATTCGTCCCGAATTCTAGACTGTATCTCAAACCAATGCTAGGTCATCACCTCAACATGGAATACCCAGACACCACTACGGTGTCTCACAATCCTGAGTAAACACTCGATGCTCAAAACCATAAACCTAGACTCAGTCTCCGAGTCTACCATCACAATGACCAAACCAGGTATATGAGGATCAAACTACCGTGATCCCAAACTCGGGTTTGAAAACCTCTTAATAGGCACAACCACATAAAACTCTTTAGATTGGAAATAATATGACTCATATTCGAGTCGCGAAAACACATATGAACAGTACTAACCAATCTCGTACACAAACCCCAAAGTTTAAAAGATAACAAGTTTAAGCATACCATAAACATTCAGTTACCGAAACTATTTGTCCCGGGGCACATCATCAACTGAAGGAACACAAACTTTACTCTTGAAAGTCGAAAATCCATCTTGGTTCATCGTGAACTCGTACTCCTTATCCCCACTCGAACCACAAACCTAGACTCAGTCTCCGAGTCTACTATCTTACAAATCAACCAAGGAGGTAAAACCATACTACCAAAAATCCCACATCCACAAGTTCGGAAATTTTCAATAACCATAATACCAAGCACTTAGGTTGAAAATATCTTGACTCATACTTGAGTCGCACAGCATTCACAAATTCCATGACTAATTAATTTAAGCATGTGAATTCCAAATATATCCTCGGAGTGTATTCAAAGACTCTATAAACATAAGTCTCCCGAAACTATTTGCTTCGGAGCTACAACATGAAATATAAATACAAGAATTCAAAGTCATGAGAGGTAAAAATGGCCGATAGAGCAATTCACAATTTAAGGAAGAGTGTTCCAAAACACACTTCTAAACAAATAAGTTAACATTCAGGATCATGCAAGTCATGCTCGCAACTTCCAAATCATAGACAATGCATATAAGGGCATCATGTGAAAATTATTCCATTTATTTATTTATTTTTTTTCTTTTCTTCTGGTAAGAGGTTTAGTCAATTTCTAACCTGCTTACTACCAATCCTAGTCCACCAACGAACCTCTTTTGATCACCAATTTAGGGTACCGGCTAAATTGGATTTCAAAAGCTTTCGTTGCAAGGATGCGAAGGGTTATGAGAAAAATCTTAAGCATCCTTTACTACAGTCTCACATAATCATGCAACAGTGTAATCATGGCATATTCACAAGGCATGAGAATCAAGATTTTATCATGCTATACATTAAACAAATTACATTGCTTACTAATGCATATAAGCATGCTCATACTCAAAAACAACTATTTCCGTTAGACATATGTATTACTTTTGCAAACCATGTCTTTTCTTTTAACAAAATGCATCTACCATGCATACTCACATAAAAGCCATATGTTAATTCCCATCACAAATACAATACATGTGTTAATACTAGTCATGCTTATATTCTACATACAACATTTACATTTCACCCATAAATTAATCCTCAAGCGAATGCTAAGATTCCTATATTTAGCAATGCTACATGTATACACATATATCATGTAAACGGGATATGCAATTACCAAGTATCATCATACTTTAACGCATATACTTTATGTAATTCATGCAATTTATGCAACTCATATAATCCATATATTTCGTGTAACTCATAACCATGCATATTGGTTAACCAAACAACCATTACAACACAAGTGATTGCCAATTCAATCGTGCATAATCATAACACAAAACCGACAAAACATACTCATAAATTTCCATCGTGGTAATTCACTAAGCAATGGAAGTTCTAACAATTACCAAGGTCCGTATATCGAGTATACTCGCCTAATAATATTTTCATAGTAAACTCAAGGAAAAGAGTTAATATTTACTCTTGTACACACAACCATCAAAACTCCGTAAAGTTTATCATTACCTTAACCAAAATCTTGTCTTCGACAAAACACACACGAAATACCCTCGCGTGGTAACGGCACCCTATTAGTCGCGATTTAACGGTATACTTACTCGTAATAATAATCCTTCTCAAAACCACTAAGTATCGATCGTGCAATTCAAGCGCGTCCTACTCGCATAAAATCACACAACAAAGTACAATTATTTTATTGTACACATATCTCTATAGGGCATACAAATTTAACGCACCACTAGTATTTACCACTAGTAGCATTAACACATATTCAATATTCACATATGTATAACATCGCCATCCATATAGGCTTACATAACCGTATTACCTTCTGCAATCATTTGTCTACCGCGAGTCAAAATTTCAACCAAAACCGTAAACCAATCCCATACCGGGACATCCTCCTCAATAATAACCATAAATCGAGGAAACAAAAATAATTAATTCTCAACACACAATGCAATGTATGTATCAATGCGTATGAGATACCGATACAACGTGCACTCATACGGCGATAATAGCAACCATAATATCCAGTATCTTGAATTACCTCCTATCCAAGGTAGGTCTCAAAACTCATGATGGCCAACCGCCATGCGCATACAACCTCAAACCTTAGCTCGTCTATAACCATTTCACTAGGGGTCACTAGACTGCTTATTAGCGCTCTTAGAGTCATTAATCCTCAATTTAAGGCAATCCATTCTAATGTGATCACCACCATCGACTAAACACTTGTCTATATTGTTCCAACACCTACACTCGGTGTCCTATTTCTCAAACGAAATTTATATAACAAATTATCACCTTTTCATCTATGATTTTAGGTAAAAGCATCACTCGCTTACTAATCTACGGATTTGCCTACTGGTTTCGGGAGGTACTAGCGTCCTCTAACCACATCATCAACCTTAATATTCCTGAGGTCCTCTCTCGGTGCGTTCATAATATTTAACTTTTCTCATAAATATAAACCACGACCTCTCGAAATCAGTAAGGCTGTTATGGAATAAATTGCTGTAACACCTCATCCTTAATCCTTAACTCTTTCACAATTTATGGAGTCTTCCTAGTCTCATTCGGTACTAAGTGTGCTACTCCAATGCATTAACTCTGTGATCTTCACTTAAATATTAATTCGCAATATCATCATATTTGCCACCAATTCTCCGGTGGACTCTCATTCATGGATATTACTAGTACCACCTTATACATATCAACATTGGCACCTCTACTAGTGCTAACCTCTATTCTAGTTCAAACATCTTAACATGCTATAACTCTCGACGTTAAGATATAATAAATCACACAAAACCAACCCCCAAAGCCAAGGAACCTATCCCGGCTGAAAGCTAAATTTATAATCATAGCTCACGATACCAAGCGTATGAGACCCCAAACCCATTACTTGCATTACTTGTTACGTACCTTGATAACTTGTGTATATTAAGCCTTAACATGATTAGATATCTAATTTAGTTCATGCGACTCGTATTAGCGGTATTGCATTCCTTATCGCTCGATTCCCTTCTATAGCACCTTCGCGTGATGCCTCGCGTGTTGCCTTAGCGATTTGCATTCAACCAGATACTTGTTAGGGTTCGATTGTCTTTCATGGAAACTGACCTAGAAGCCTTCGCTGATCATAGTAAGCTTGTTGGGAAGTTTAGAAACCTTCTTGCCTTGTTTTGGCCTTAGTTTCACCTTCTCCCGTTTTTGCGGCGTATTTCGGCGTGCGAATTGTTCCTTGAGTTCCGGACTTGTATTCAAGTCATAACCATGATTTAACAATCCTTTTCATGCCCGAGTTACCCTAGTTTTATTGCCCTTGAACCAGGGTTTGATTCGTCTATCGATCAATTAAACTTTCGAGCCTTGTCCTACCTTGTTCCGGGTGGCGTTGGTGTGTTTGGACATGTTTTTGAGTTGTGTTAGACCCTAGAATGGTTACCCGTGAGCTTGGGACCATTTAGGACTTGTTTAGGTCTAGTTTTGAGGCCCAGTTCGAGGCGGCCGCATGAGCAAACGAGGCGCGCGTCAAATGCGAGCAAATGAAAAATGGCCCCCTTCTCGCATTTGGCGGCCGCGCGGAGGGTGGCGCGCCTCACCCTGTTCAGCCTTGCGGGATTTTCAGCCTTAATCTTTTGTGATGTCATTAAGCCACTTAAACCCCCTTGCTTATTGACCCTAATCCAAGCTATTAAACCCTAATCAACCTAGATTAACCCTAATCTCAAGCCCCCTCCATTTGACACTTGGAATTCCACTCAATCCATGCAATGTATTTAAGCTTCCTTTGTTGACTTTTGCCTAAATCCTTTCATAATCTGATTTCTCTTCTTCTCTCCCCTGCCATAGTTGTGTGTGTGGAGATGTGGTGAGATTGGTGTGTGTGAATGCCATAGATTGAGCTTAGACTTAGTTTGAGCGAGAGACCACGGTGTGAAGCTCCCGACGAGAGATCAATTCTACCCGATTACTTTGTGCTTCAACTTTCTTTTTCTTGGTATAGGTAAGCTATTAATTTCCCCTTAGGATTGTATGCTTAGACTTGCCATGATTCCCCTTGTCTATTGATTCCCCATGTTTTCCCATGTCCATGCCATGATCTAGATTGAAATTTTCTCTTGAGATTTTTGGTTAGTAAGTCCATCTTGTTGCTTGAGGCCTATACCTAGAATGAATTATGTTCTATGCTTCTTTAGGAGCAATTAATGTTCTTGAACTGATATGTTTTGATGACCCTTGGGAATTTTGAATTCTAGGGTTTCCCCATGCCTTGTATTGATGGTCTTAATGGATTGGATCCTAGACCTAGAACAAATTGTGTTCTATGTTCCCTTACGAATAAATAACGTTCTTGGACCCTTGCGTTTTATTAACATTGAAAGAATAATTATAAGGTCCCTTGAACTCAAATTATCGACAATTAGTAGCTACGATCGTTAAGCGGTTAATGACCTAGCCGATTATATCGAGAACTTAGAAGAGGGTTTGTGATGCAATTAGCGTCCTAACTCTATTGGATGAACTATTATAGGCGACTCAAGCGAGTCAAGATTAGCGAGCTATTGAACAATACCGGCTCCCAGATTTATCCCGGCGTTCGGCGTTTCCTAAGAATAATAATTCTAGACCTTGAGCTTGAAATGATTGCCTGCTTGATCTTATTTGTCATATTATGAATGAGCGATTGACATGTGAGTTCGCTCTTGTCGAACTCAACCTAAGTTATTGATGAGAATAATTTACTTGTCATGAGCAGAGATCGCTCTTGTCGACCTCGTTCAACTTGATATTTTTTGTTAAGTATACATTACTTGGCATTGCATGAA